>JAJJMB010012240.1:595511-671540 GCA_023531105.1 Papaver atlanticum
AAGATACCAATCCATAAGCCAAATAAATTGACATAGTTTTTCTTAACCGGAAACAATTGAATCACATAAAAAATCCATACCCAATAATGGAACATATCAATTGTACCGAAATTTTGTTATGCAAAAGAAAAATATATGTAATATAAACAGGCTTTTATTAAACAGGAAAACGATTAACTAACAAATAAAATTGTTACCTCAATTTTCGCAGCCACATCTCCCCAGAAAGATATATCATTTTTCCAAGTTCAAATAAGAACTCTCCCTCAGTGTGTTGTCATTCTCTCGCAAGAATAAAATAACAACAACAATAGCAACCTTTACCAGAAAAAGGTTGAATCGGTTTTAACTAATGTGTTCCAATAGCAAAAGTTGAAACCCGAAACACATATGTTATGCTAAACACAACTCATATAAACATAAATTGATTCAACATATTGTGACTTTTCACATATGAGTTTCAATCGGAACACCTTATGATCCTTTGATAAAGCCTACCAACATGGGATAGAACTTAATCCTGCTAAATCAAAAATACACACAAATCATAAGGGTTACATCATATGAGATCGAATATTAAGGTTAATAAAAACCGAAATCAGACATCTCATAAACCGAAATCACATAGCAAAAATATAAACATTCATTCATAGGCTATGTAATCGGAAACTATCACATGAAATAAAAATTATAAAATAAAATTTTTATTCATTATAATAATATTGATAGTTTTATTCAAAATAGACCTTATACAAAAATATCGAAATAAATCAATACATTGATGTCTATTTTCTGATTAAGTATCTCAGCATATAACTTAATCCTTAGTGGTGCTCTGATTGTTCACTGAGGTTTCTTCAGTGTTCAAACTCTTGAACCTCGTCTCGAGGGACTTATCCGCAAGCACTTCTTGTTTTTCAAGTTTTTCAACTTGTTCCTTCATGTATGCAAGATCAGCTTTTGTTTCTTCAATTCTATCCTTTAGCCAATCTTGATTCCGAACCGTTATTATGAGATTGGTTCATAGTTCTTCAAAACCATTGATAAAGTTTATCATACTATCAGAAGGTATCCACTTGGTTTCTTTTGGATCTTGAAAATTGAAAGTCAACAGACATGACTCATCTTGGGATCTAGCAGAACTATCAGATTCATAATCAGAAATGATTTTTGAGATGATCTTCTTCTTCCTTTCCAAACTGATTCCTTGACAATCCTTAACTCTTTGAGCTTCCACCTTATTTACCTTTTTAATACTGCGAGTTATATGAGGCATGCTCAAGGATTTAAATAAGAATTAACCAGGGTTTCTCAATACAAGCAAGAGAGAGTTTTTCTTAAGAATAAACAACTTTCGGACCGAAAATACCCAAAGATTTCTGAAAATATATAAAGAATATATTTTTGTTTTCCTGTGTCCGAAACTCTCATGCTGGAAGGTTTATTAAAATTCAAAAATTTCAAATAAAACCTAATTATGGAAGATCGTGATAAACATGAAAAAAAAATATTTTAGACAAAATGGATTCGCAGTTACCCAAAAATTGTCACAGATTTTCTGATACAAATACAAAAACATGTGCTCTCCTTTTATGTGATTTCTCATTCCAAAAGTTATGAGCACAAGCCTGGATGAGGGTGCACAGACTCCATACAACTAAGTTGTATCGGAGTAAGCCTTATCATGCTTACAACGAGTATCAGAAACATAGTTCATGTTTCTCTTTGGAGGTTTCTTCCCAAAGTATTTTATCCCGAGAAGGTGATCTTTCCATGTGATATAGGTTTAATCATGAGGAGAAAATGTACTGATGTGAGAATTTTCAGAGATAGATAGATCTCTCTTAATTCTGTTAATGAGATTTTCATAAGATTTTCTCATTTTAAGGATTTCCTTATTATGCACATCAGCTTGATCATCAGAAACAATTGTTGGAAATTTTCCTTGATTGTTTCTCTTGGCATAAATTATTTCCTTCCCTTTCTTCAGGAAGCGTTTAGTAGGGGAACTACCTTCATGTATACAGAGACTGTTCCGACGTGAATGAGGCGGAACCTTTTTCCAGAAATGATCATCAACTCTTTCATCTGGTTCTTTTGAGGTGATTTTATCGGGTTGGGGTACATTTTGTCTTTATACTAAGGAATGATCTTTCAGTTTTTTAAGACAAGATACTTCTTTTAATACTTTTAAAACAGTATTCTGAAGAAGTATAAGTTTCCTGTCAAGTGACTGAAAGCTATATTCCTTAATATCTTTCTCACGGAACCGGTTCAAAGTTTCCTTTGGAAAAGATTTCGTTTGATCATCAGTAGTTGTAGAAGATAAATTTCAATGTCTTCTGACTTGATGTAGTTAGGCAAACTACCATCATCATGATCTGTTTCATATGTGATCAAACAAGTCTTGTTATCATAATCTGTATAAGTCAAGCAAGAACTTTTAGTTTCCTTATCATAAGAAATTATAACAGAATCATTAGTCAGAGTCATAGGATGAACCTCTTGTTCTTGAGTAAGAGATTTACCAAGAGCTTCTACTTTGACAGTGAGATCCACATTCTCTTTGGCTAGAATATTTAGTTGAATGTGAAAAAACGGGGGGTCTAACAACCACACCTAATATTTCGTTAAGCAATCTGTATGGACTAACTCCAATATAATTCTAAGAGAATCAACTAGACAGTTAATCAAGGAAAATATATCCCAGAGTTATATCTATGTTTCTCAATATAATCAGCAAATCAAACAGATAGAAATCCACAAGCCTGATTATTATGAGAAACAACTTGAACGGTACCAAAGACCAATGTTCAAGTGTCAATTAATTTCAATCAACAACCAAAGGTTGGATTTGATTGAACTACGCATAACCAGTGATATTTAACCTATATAAACAAATATAATGCGAAAAATAAATAACACAGACACCAGAAGTTTTGTTAACGGGGAAACCGCAAATGCAGAAAAACCCTGGGACCTAGTCCAGATTTGAACACCACACTGTATTAATCCACTACACACTCTAGCCTATTACAAGTTAACTTTGGACTAGAATGTAGTGGAGCCCTAACCAATCTCACACTGATTAAGGTACATTCGTGATCCTTACGCCTCTGAATCCGAGTAGGACTCTACGCACTTGATTCCCTTAGCTGATCTCACCCACAACAAAGAGTTGCTACGACCCAAAGTCGAAGACTTTATAAACAAATCTGTCTCCCACAGAAAAGTCTATTCTGATAGATAAATTTGTCTCCCACAGAAATACCTACGAAGTTTTTGTTCATTCTTTTGACAAATCAAGGTGAACAGGAACCAATTGATAATCCGGTTTTATATAACCGAAGAACAACCTAGAAATATCAATAACTTAACTATATGGTAGTAGAACAAGTTATTGTGGAATCACAAAGAATGATACAAAGAGCTTTGAGATTACTTTTTATATCTTACCTATCGGAGATAAATCTCGAGCAAATCTTAGAGAGGATAGTACTCAATACGATAGAACAAGTAAGATCAGAACACGCAACTACAGAGAAAATAGTTGGGTATGGCTTCAGAATCCCAATGAAGTCTTTAATTCGTTAACCTATAAGGTTTTAGGAAAAACCTAGGTTAAAGGAGAATCGACTCTAGTCGCAACTAGTATCACACAGGAGGTGTGGGGATTAGGTTTCCCAGTTGCTAGAGTTCTCCCTTATATAGTCCTCAAATCAGGGTTTGATAACTTTGTAACAAAGCAATCAATATTCACCGTTGGATGAAACCTGATTTAAGATTCAATCTAATATATTTCCACCGTTAGATGGTCTTAGCTTGTTACACACAAATGAAATATACTTTCATTTAGATATGGGTAACCGTACCTAAACGTGTATATTGAGTTGGCTCAATAACAGTTACATGAACACTTTTGTGTTAACCATGGTCATCTTAACACTTCTAGATCAAATGATAATGAAATGAATCTAATTGTGTTATTCATAGAGTTGTTCAATTGTTTATATTATCATAGAAGTATACAAGACACAATTGAAGCAAAATCGGATTAATTCAAAAGAATCAGTTCATGAACATTTTAGCCACGGTTTGCAAAGATTGCATCCATAATATATAAATGTATTTGCTCATGAGTATGAAAACATACTTAGCCGATTTTAGAACTTAACCACATAAGTTTGCAAACGGATACGCAACTTAAGTTCCAGACTTAATCCTTTCTGACAGTTCGCAAACGGGTATGCATACTATCGTTCCGGACCGAACTCGGGTGAATAAGTTTGCAAACGGGTATGCAAACTTAGTTCCTGGACTTTGACAGTTAAAAGCGTTTACATACGGGTATGCATACTTGGTTCCCGCACCTGAATTACTTTTACAACAGTTTACGTACGGGTATGCATACTGTGCAATATCCAGACAATGATTAATTGTTCTAAACTCCCATTTCAATTATTGAAATATTCTTAGAAGACGACAATAGCTGTCTCACACAAACTATTATCTTATAAGCAATTTTCAAGTGATCGAATAATCAATACGAAACATTCTGAGTCTACATCAAATGACTGTCTCACACAAATCATGTAAGATGTTACCAGGTGATTTTCACATGATCATCTTTTGACTTTCGTTAAGAATAATGATGAACGTAGTTAAAGTTGTGACTACTAGTTTTTCCCATAGTCTACGTAATGTATACAGCTCAGAGAATCTAATACTAAGTAGTATTAATACCTCGGTTGAAGCGATAATGCTAAGTAATAAAAGGTGTTTGAGATCACAATATAATAATGAAGAACACAAATATAATGTAAACGTTATTATGAGACACAAGAGATTACGTGGTTCGATATTTTTCTACATCCACGGGATAATGAGTAATTGTTTGTATTAAGTTGTGGTGGTTACAAAGATCTTAAATGCTTCCCAAAGTAATAGAGAGAACTCAAGTTGAAGAATACTTAAGTTCTAAAAATTAAAGAGGTATAAGCTTAAGACTAGATCTTCTTCTCCTAGATATTGAATGCCCTTGGTTTGTTGGTGAAGCTTGGTATTTATAGCCCCTTCTGCTCCAGGTATATCTTTGCTGTCTTTGGATCCATCGTTCCCTAATACACCCTCCGTACAAATGGTACCTTCGTTCATCGCATGCTTTCTACAGTCGGACTCTGCCACCTCAGCTGACCCATGTTCCTTCGGGAACTTCCCAGCCTCAGTACAGATTGTACCTTCGTTCACCGTTATCCTTTGCCAGTCAGACTCTGCCACCTTATCTCTCTCCATGTGCTTTGGTTAAGCGTGTAGATAAGAGATTTGCGCATTTAATACTGATTGGATATGTCATCTACCTCTGTCCCTTCGCCAGCTACCTCTCTCTAGACTAGGTTCTACTTTTCCATCTTAGCCGTCGAGGTATCCCTTCTTGGGATAAAATAAAGTAGATCTGCGAAGGTGTCTTCTGCTACTCAGATTGCTCTGTGTATCGAGGGATACATAGTTATCTTGTACGCGACCACTGAGACCGTGACATGTGCTCCGCAAAATATTGATATTCACAGTTTGCCCCTTTTTCTTTCATATTCTACCGTTTGGTACGATTGGAAGAAAAAACTTCCGTAACGCTGTAATTTTTGCACTTACCGGTTGGGTGGTCCCCATGTGTCCCTTCATGCAATAACTTCCCCTTGAATTTCGGGACATCCAAATTTTTAGATTCTCCAGCTGCCTATAAGAGGAGAATAAAAGAAGGAATTTCATTAACTTCCTCTTCTCCTTTCGAACTGTCGCTCTCTATCAATTTCTCAAAGATTTTTTGTCTCCTTTTCTGTCAACTGATGGTTTGCTCTTTGTCTTCCAAAGCTCTTGCTCGTTCTTCATCAATCAGGTTAGCACATATTCGTCCTTTGATTTTGATGCATGAAAAAGTGGGGGTACAACAACCCACCCAATAATTCGCTTAGCAATCTGTATGGACTAACTCCAAGATACTTTTAAGAGAATCATCTAGATAGTCAGACTCAATCTTAATAAAAGTATATCAAAGAGTTATATCAATTTCTCGATTCAATCCTTACTCAAGCAAATAGAAATCTACGAGTCTAATTGAATACAAGAGAAATTAACTTGAACGGTACCAAAGACCAATGTTCAAGTATCAATCAATTTCAATCAACAACCAAAGGTCGGATTTCCCAATTGATTGATTCAACGCAAAACCTGTGATATTACAATTATATAACAAAATATAATGCGAAAAAGAAATAACACAGACACCAGAAATTTTGTTAATGAGGAAACCGCAAATGCAGAAAACCCCCGGGACCTAGTCCAGATTGAACACACTGTATTAAGCCTTTACAGACACTATCCTACTACAAACTAAATTCGGTCTGGACTGTAGTTGATCCCCAATCAATCTCACACTGATCCAAGGTACAGTTGTGCTCCTTACGTCTCTGATCCCAGCAGGATACTACGCACTTGATTCCCTTAGCTGATCTCACCCACAACTAAGAGTTGCTATGACCCAAAGTAGAAGACTTTAATAAAAAAATCTATCTCACACAGAAAAGTATACAAGAATAGATAAATCTTTCTCCCACAGAAGTACGGACAAGTTTTTATTCCGTCTTTTGATAAATCAAGGTGAACAGGAACCAATCGATAACCTGGACTTATATTCCCGAAGAATATACTAGAATTATCAATCACCTCATAATAATATTAATCGACTAGCGAAACAAGATATTGTGGAATCAAAAACGATGAGACGAAGATGTTTGTGATTACTTTTCTATCTTTCCTATCGGAGAAATTAATCTCGAGCAAATTTTACAATTGTACTCAATATGATAGAAATAGCAACATCAGATCACTATCTTGCCTATCGGAGAAATTTTACAATTGTACTCAAGTCGTTAACCTACATGGTATCGGTAGAAACCTAAGGTTAAAGGAGAATTGACTCTAGCTTATACAACTAGTATCACACAGGAGGTGTGGGGATTACCTTTCCCAGTTGCTAGAGTTCTCCTTTTTATAGACTCCAAATCAGGGTTTGCAATCTAAGTTACCTTGGTAACAAAGCATTCAATATCCACCGTTAGATGAAAATCTGATTAGATTCAATCTAATATCTTTCAACCGTTACATCGAACTTAGCTTGTTATACACAAATGAAATATACGTCATTTAGGTTTGTGTAACCGTACCTAAACGTGTACAAGTCATTGGTTCAACCGTAGTTAACCAAATGGTTAGCCATATGAGCACTTTCATATCAACCTTATTCATCTTCACCATAACTAGTTCAAATGACTCAAATGAACTAGTTCAAGAGTTGTTCAATTGCTTAGATCTCATAGAAGTATACAAGACACAATCGAAGCAAAATTGGTTTTGATTCACTCGAATCGATTCATGAACTATATAGCCATGGTTTGCAAATATGCATTCCTTAGTTTATATAAATTTAAGTTCACGAATAAACCAATTTTAGAAAGTAACACACTTAAGTATGCGTACTTAAGTAACCGGATTTGAGTTTGTTTTGGTTTCCAAACTCAGCAGAAATTCACGGACGTGAACTTTCCGCCAGTATGTGTATGGGTACGCATACTTAGGTAACCGGATTGAGTTGGTTTTGATTTCCAAACTCAACATAAATTCACGGACGTGAACTTCTGCCAGTATGCGTACGGGTACGCATACTTACCCAGTCTCCATCAACCATTTAGTACACATACAAGTATGCATACATTTGGTTCCCGGTTTTGGACTTATACACTAATGCGCGAACACATTAAATGCTTATATCCAAAGATGGTTACATGTTCTAAACTCTTTATTTCAATCATTGAAACATTCTTAGAGGATGTTAAATAGAGGTTATTCACACATTATTTTTCATCAAAGCAATTTTCAAGATATTGAAATAATCAACATGACTTTCGTCACTTGTAAAGATGAACTTGGCCAAAGCGAAAGCTTACCACACATATTTCGAGAGCGAGATAAACTCGGCTTGAAATAGCAAATGTGTATAATCGAAGTCTATATAGCAATACGACTTTTGTCTCAAGATAGGAGATAGAGTAGATAAACTTTTTGAGTGATAGATAAGTTCAAGTCTCCACATACCTTTTAGTCGATGAAGTTCCACCAGTTCCTTGAGTAGTTCTTTGTCTTTGTATGATGAACGACGTGGAGTCTAGAGCTCAACTACACTTTCTATCCTAGTCCGAGACTTAGCTATAAGTAGACTAGAAATCAAGACTTATAGTTTTTGCAACTAAACTTGACAACAAGCTTGAGATAGCAACGCTTGCGAGTTCGACCGAGAAGTGCTCTAACAATCTCCCCCTTTGTCAATTTTAGTGACAAAACTATCAATGCATATGGAATACAAAAAATAAATTTTGCAGCTTCTCTTCCACATGCATGATCTCCTTGGTTCTTCAACATTACTCGAAATCTTCGTCACTTCCAAGTACTCCAATGATTCCAAAGGTTGTAAGTTCAACATCATCGTTTTTGAAAATCTGTATCCATAACAATGAGAAAACAAAAGCTCTCAATCATTGTTACACAATGTCATAGTATTATTACACAGCATCAAAGTTCAATTGTATCACAACTTTGACAACAATACTATGGTGATATGTATCACTCCCACTTAGTCAATACTCCATCTCACATGGAAACCTCTCCCCCTTACATAATGATCCGAAAACCATATGTATTTGTAGTGTGAACTACACATTAATTCTCCCCCTTTTTGTCAATAAAATTGGCAAAGGTACGAAAACTAGTGGGATCCTAATGAAATTTCCATAGAGACATTTCATGACCAAAATACAACACATATCAACTTTTTAGATGCAATCATATAGCCGAAACTAAATGCATTCATCAAGGAGTTTATAAAGATACAAGATAACCCCTATAATATTCCACAGCACTCCCCACAAAGATTTGGCAATGAAGCACAAGTTCAAATAAGAACTCTCCCCCATATAATGTCATTCCCGAAGAAACAACAAGAGCGACCTTACTTTCACAAGAAAAGAAGGATTTCTTTGGAAAATACACTAAGAAACCTGACAGAAAAACAACTTACTGAAACAAATGCAGAATTGAAGAAACAGTTACAGGAGTTCCAAACTCAATTGCCCAAAAGATCGAGATAAGCATAGGGGCAAGAGTTTTAGGAATAACTAATGAACCAAAACAACACCAATAGACTGTCGTAAGTGTTGAAATGTAGCAGTGTCTAATGGTTTGGTAAGAATATCAACCAATTGTTGTTCGGAAGGCACAAATTCCATATTTATGATACCATTTTCATAAAGATCTCGAATAAAATGGTACATTATATCAATGTGCTTTGTTCTTGAGTGCTCCACGGGATTCTTAGTGATTCGAATCGCGCTGGAGTTATAACAAAAGATCTTCATTATTCCAGTATCAATTCCATAATCAGCTAACATTTGTTTCATCCAGAGAAGTTGAGTACAACATGAGCCGGCAGCAATATATTCTTCTTCACATGTGGACAGGGATTGTGAATTTTGTTTCTTGTTATGCCAAGCCACAAGATTCGGTCCTACGTAGTAGAAACCCCCTGATGTAATTTTTTTGTCTTCTACACATCCTGCCCAATCAGTATCTGAATAAGCAGAAAGATCAGTGTTAGTATCAAAAGTGTAAGATAGACCATACCCGGCCGTGTGGTTCACATATCGTATGATACTTTTTGCAGCTGCAAGATGAGATTCCTTTGGGTTATCCTGAAATCTAGCACAACAATTAACACTAAAAGCAATATCAGGTCTAGTAGCTGTAAGATATAAAAGGCTACCAATAATAGATCGATACATTTTTTGATCCACATTTACTCCTTTCTCATCTCTGTGTAGTTTAACAGTGGTGGGCATATGTGTAAATTTTGGAGTTGACTTATCCAGACCGAACCTTCAGACAAGATCCTTAGCATATTTTTCTTGAGATAAGTAAATTCCATCCTTATGTTGCTGAATTTGTTATCCTAAGAAGAATTTTAATTCACCAACATTGCTCATTTCAAATTCTTTACCAAGAGAGACCTGGAAATCTTTTGCAAGTTTCTCAGAAGTTGAACCATAGATGATATAATTACATATACTTGAGTAATGACAACATCTTTCCCACTCCATTTAGTAAACAAGGTTTTATCAGCTCCGCCTCTCGAAAACCCTTTCCTAAGAAGAGAAGTAGTAAGTTTTTCGAACAAGACACGAGGTGCTTGTTTTAACCCATATAATGCCTTTTTAAGCTTAAGGACAAGATCTGGGAAATCAGGGTCTTAGGTTGAGCGACATAGACCTCTTCCTTTAAGTTTCTGTTTAGGAACGTGGATTTTATGTCCATTTGAAACAGCTTAACCTTAAGAAAACAAGCATGAGCTAATAACAACCGAATGGACTCAAGACATGCCACAGGAGCAAAGGTTTCGTCAAAGTCGATACCTTCAATCTGTGAATATCCTTGAGCGACAAGTCTGGCTTTATTTCTGACAATTGTGCCAAATTCATCATACTTATTCTTGAATATCCATTTGGTGCCGACAATATTGATATTGGAGGGATAAGGTACCAGTTCCCATACGTCTTGTCTTTGAAATTGATTTAACTCTTCATGCATTGCATTCACCTAAAATGGATCGCTAAGAGCTTCATCAATATTTCTCGGTTCTACTTGTGAAAGATAACAACCAAAATTACAAATATTTTGAAGTTGTCCTCTTGTCTTAGTAGTAGAATCACGACCTCCAATAATACTGTTGGGATCATGATTCCTTTGAACCCAGAGGTATCGAGGAGGGACACGCTCTTGTTCACTAGGAGTAGCCTGATCTTCACTAAGAATATCAGGATCAGTAACAGTTAGGATGACTTCAAATGATTCTGGATTTTCTTTGACTTTCTTAATTGTCTCAGTTGGAGGCAATTCAGCAGGAGGATTATCATGATGGAAAATACTAATATCATCGATAATAACATTAGCAGACTCCATCATAACTTGGTTTCTGAGATTAAATACTCGTAAACCACGACTATCAGATGCATAGCCAAGGAAGATACCTTCATCACTTTTAATATCAAATTTCCCTCTCTGTTCTCGATCTTTTAGAATGTAGCACTTACTTCCGAACACTCTGAGATAGTGTAAGTTAGGTTTTCTACCGTACAACAACTCATAAGGAGTGTTTAGGGTTTTAGACCATAGGTAGACACGGTTGATCAAATAACATGCTGTGAAGACAGCTTCTCCCCAAAACCTTAACGGTAAGTTTTTGTTATGGAGCATTACCCTGGCCATTTCCTGAATGTTCCTATTTTTTCTTCCTGCAACTCCATTAGCTTGAGGAGTAATAGGTGGTGAGTATTGTTGAATAATCCCCAGTTCATCACAAAATTCAAACACCTTAGTGTCCTTGAATTCAGTTCCACGGTCGCTTCTAATTTTCTTTAGTTTGAGACCTTGTTCATTCTGGATTCTCTTAACAATAATCTTGAATTCATCAAGGGTTTAATTCTTATGAGATAGAAATGCAACCCAAGTGAATCCGGCGTAATCATCTACCATAACTAAAGCATACTTCTTACCAGCAACTGTGGGTTGTTGAATAGGTCCGAAGAGGTCCATATGAATTAAATCAAGTGGAGCTTTAGTGAGAATATCTCGAGATGATTTATGGTGAACTTTTGTTTGTTTACCCGTTTGACAGGCACCACATACACCATCAATCTTTGCATTGATTTTGGGAACGCCTCTAACAAGTTCTTTATTAATGATCTTAGTTAGAAGACGATAATTGATGTGACTAAAAAGCTCATGCCAAAGATGTGTAGATTCCACCTTAGTCAAATTGCAACAGTTACTGAACTGAGTATCCAGAAGATAACAGTTGTTTTTACCACGAGTTCCCTGAAAAATTACTTTCCCAGTTTTGTCTACAATGTCACATCCATTTGCATTGAAGACAACTCTATGGCCTTTATCATAGATTTGACTAATAGAAAGAAGGTTTGCAGTCATACCTTTTAGTATACTACATCATGGATTTCAGGTATGCCGGGAAGTTTGATCGTCCCCTTCTTGCTTATGTAACAGCAACTCTCATCTCCAAATGTCACGGGACCTCCTTCATAGTTGTTTGAGGACACAAACCACGTGAGATCACCTGTCATATGTCGGCTACATCCACTATCAAGAAACCATTGAAAGGGCGATATTGATTTTAAAGAAAAAGCTCCCATACTAACACTGCTATCCCGTTTAAGATTTCTTGTTTATTTTGTACATCCTTTTAGAGAAGCAAACAGTTGTTCATCTTTCTTATGAAGATTACTTGCAACTTTTAGGCATTTCCGGAAGGACATCCGCGTATGTTGAAAGTGATTATAAGAGTCACAGAACATACATTGGCCAACAACTTTAATCTCGTTTGAGTAGTTCGGAGTCCTATCAGGTTTCACAAAGCCTAGACCTTGCTTATCATCTGACTTATGACCATTCTTCAGAGAAGAAAAATAAACAGAGTTATTCAAATCCATTGAAGGAATTTTGACAGATTTCAAATCCTTAAATAGTGCAATTTCTGCAACGAGATCAGAGTTGATCCGGATTTGTTCATCCAACTTTTTCTGGAGAATAACTAGTTTTTTAGAACTTTCTCTACGATCAGATTTTATTCCTGGTGAAGCGTTTATAGAGACTTTGCATTCCATAGAGTCAGATCGCTACAAACACAGACTTATAAGGTCTTAAACGTGTTTGCCAGCTCTGATACCAATTGAAAAAGTGGGGGTACAACAACCTCACCCAATAATTCGCTTAGCAATCTGTATGGACTAACTCCAAGATACTTTTAAGAGAATCAACTAGACAGACAGACTCAATCTTAATAAAAGTATATCAAAGAGTTATATCTTAATTTCTCGATTCAATCCTTACTCAAGCAAATAGAAATCTGCGAGTCTAATTGAATACAAGAGAAATTAACTTGAACGGTACCAAAGACCAATGTTCAAGTATCTATCAATTTAAATCAACAACCAAAGATCGAATTTCCCAATTGATTTATTCAACGCATAACCTGTGATATTTCAATTATATAACAAAATATAATGCAGAGAAAGAAATAACATAGACACCAGAAGTTTTGTTAATGAGGAAACCGCAAATGCAGAAAACCCTCGGGACCTAGTCCAGATTGAACACACACTGTATTAAGCCGCTACAGACACTAGCCTACTCCAAACTAACTTTTACTATGTTGTGAAAATTAGAATTTTCGAAGATAATTGCAATTTTACAAGATGTGAAAAATTAGAATTTAGGTGATAATTGTGTTTGTGCAAAATGTTGATCGTAAAAATTGGTATTATCATTGAGTTGTGAAAATTAGACTTTTCATAAAATTACAATTATGAACTTAAATTTTCACAGTCAAATATTATTGTAAACAAAGAAGTAGGAATGAGTTATATTAGGGAGGTCTTTTATGAATTATAATTATCCGAAAACAGTTGGGACGCCAGTGCTCTGCACGGGTCCAGGTATTTTGCATAAAATATGTATGTTTTTCGGGTGTAATTTTTGGGTACAAAAATGAAATTTGGTATGTATATAGTTGTTGCTTGCATGCGTTGCACGGTCCTAAATGTTTTGTAGAGAAAAGTATGTATTGGTGAATAAAAATAGGCGTATGGTTCAGGGTTAGATTATATTTTTTTTGAAAAATCTTTTACCAATAAAAGAAAAATAATTCCTTTTTACACGTGAAGTCTTTTTTTCACACAAGATATTTTTTCCTTTTACCCGTGAAGTATTTTTTTAACTCAAGATATTTTTAATTTTGCCTGTGAGGAACTCTTCTTTTTATTTTTTAGTATAGGCCACACTTTAAGGGAATAAATTAATAAACAGGTAGAAAGATAAAAAAAAAAAAATTACCCTTGAAGTATTTTTTTACTCAACATTTAACCCGTGAAGTTTTTTTTTTTACTCAAGATATATATATATATATATATATATATATATATTTTTGCCCGTGAAGAACTCCCTATTTTTACCTTTTCTAGTATAGGCCATACTTAAGTGAATAAATTAATAAACATGTAGAAAGATTTTTTTTTTAAAAAAAACGTGCCATACATTCCCTGCAATCCTACCATTTCAACTCAAACCTGTCCTAAACATTCATCTAAGCAGTTCCATCTCCAACTGCAACTCAACTCAAACCCATGCCTACTACTTCACCTGAATCACCATCAGTTCACTGCACCAGGCCCTGACCTCCATCTACCACAGTACTGCCATCACTTCAAGCTGCACACCACCATTTCCCATGCTCATCTTCATCTCTGTCATAATAGCACCACCAATTCCATTCAGCACAACCACCTTTTCTATCTACCTCACTGTATCAACCATTACAACACCACCAGTGCCCATATCTAACTACCATACAAAACCCATTGCAGATTAACTACAACTTCAGCAGCAACCCTAGCTTTCACCAGAGGTTAACGACATCATCATCTCAGTCTTCAGTACCTTTACAAACCCTCAACAAAAATTCCTCCAATTCCTCGTCTTCAAATCTCTTCTCTCTTCTCTGATATTTCATACTCAAACCCATTTTATTCATCACCTCACAGATCTTTGAACAGCAACGACTGGTAAATCATCTTTTATTCCAGTTGAAGCTCTCACAATTCTGACTCATCACATTTTCCATCTTGAATTCGAGCTCAAAATCAACCAAACTCTAACATCACCAGATCTAATTCCTCTTCCTCCATTTCTTAATTTGAAATCCTCTCTGAACCCTTGATACTCAGCCGTCGACCCTAGGATTTCCGGTGTGAACCACCCATGTCGTGTCTTGGTTCTGAAGTGTGTAGGAAATCTCGGCCTAGGATTTAGTCTTTAGGTTATAAAAGATAAATAGTCTTACGCACCCAGCCTATCCAATATGGGCTGCCACCTTGACTTTAGTGACTGCCAGCCAAGTAATGAATTAAGCTCTTATTTCTCTTCTTTTTCTCCATATGACTCCAAAACACCTATAAATTCAAAAAAAAATGTAAAATACATAATTCACGAGAAAAAACAGCAGAGAAAGCATGATCAATTGATAGTAAATCAAGGTGTTTAACACACCTATCAAATTCCCCCACACTTAGACTTTGCTAGTTCTCGAACAAATCAAAATAAACTAATTCTAAAACATACAACTCCTTTCGTTGAGGTTACGGTTACACTTAGCGAGTGTAACAAGCCTCTAAATCCCAATGTGTCCCTAGTGGACGAGTTATAGTCTTGTGAGGGTTTAGTAGAGATATACCTACAAAACCTATATTTTCAAATTCAATTACTTGTGAAAAATTAAAGAAAGACACTAAACAATCTCTTTAGTTTGCATACCCTCAATGATTACAGGAGGAAGTACCCTGATGAGAATCCAAATTCACATATAAGTGACAGAGCTCTACTCAGAAAGTCAAACAAAACCACAATACTCAGAATCTAACTAACCACAATCACATGAATAGATTAAGAAGATGGACACGGAGATAGATGTTTGCAATGTTGACTAAGGTGAACGGTGTTTCCCATATCCGTTTGAAGGTCACCGTGAAGATAAAACCTATGAATCCTAATGGATTGAGATGAACTTTAATATCAACTCATCTGGCATATACAAGGGAACAAGCGGTCGATAATCCTAATTCTAGATCAACTCAGCGGGCATATACAAGGGAACCATCGGTCGATTTATTAATAAAACAATAATAATAATAAAACTTCTTCTTTTTTTTTACGAATTGACAACATGGTTGGATCTTTTGGATCAAAGAACGTGCTTCTTGTCAGCAGATTACATGGTAATTCCCATGGATCCTGCATTCCATGCTTGTTTAGGCGATAGAGACAGGGAGAACACACACATATTGCTATCCAAGTGTCAATCTATTTTATTTTTTATTTTCATATATATATACTCCGATTGGTCTAATTGGTCTGTTCTTTTTTTTTTTAGTAACTCAATCACTCTACTTCATCCTAGCAGTGATAACAATTCGATGCTAGTACCCCACCAAATCACTTAAAGAAACAAAAAGTTTTTAAAAATAAAAACAGAAGGTGATATGGTGACAACTCCAAGTTATGGTGACAACTATCATGTTATTTCTACACCTGAGGTCTGTCCTTTTATGAATAGATTCTATTCTTGGGTTCCTCAACTCCTACAACCACGATATTTCCATTAGTGTAAGGCACAAGTTTCTAGACTTAGGAGTTTATTATGCAATTTGTTTTTTTGTATATATATATATATTTACATAAGGGAAAACTAACAAGACTAAAAACTATATATGAGAAACACTCCCCCACACTTAAAATTTACATTGTCCTCAATGTAAATTTAGTCATTTAAAGTAAAATTTAAGGTGGGAAATTCCTAACAAAAAATCAGAAATCAGAAAATAAAAATAAAACAAGACAGGACAGGACAAGAAAAAAATAAAAGATATGAGATACAAAACCAATGGGTTGCCTCCCATGCGCAGCGCCTGTTTTAAAGTCGTCAGCCCGACTTGAAATGTAGACTCCCCATACACCAACAATCTGAAAAGTTGGGGGGTTCTCCCATATAACCTGTTTTGTATACACTAGCTTCACACAAATATTAGTAATATAAAACGGAAGCGACGCTATCAACCGATAAAAGTTCCATCCACACTTATTCTTGTCCACACTTGGAAGTGTATAAAGAATATAGAATTCCTGCATAGTATGAGAATCAAATGTTTCTAATGGCGGATATCAAGAAACAAAGTCATTCAACAATGTTTATGAAGCACATACATTCAAACCATAAGAGGTAAAGGAGAAGAAACAATATGCAAAGGGTTAGACAAACCTTGCACAATCTCTTGTATAAGGAATCCTCTTCATCCTTGAAAAACTCAAGTGAACTATTCACCTCTTGTATATCGTGGTCCCCTATCAAACTTTGCAACCATTCTTCATCCGTTTCTGCCTTAACCAAAGTCTCGACATCAAAATTATCATTACAATCATTTGCAAGCTCGATTGGGTCTTCCACAATATTGTTCATAACGGTTTCATTCTCAACGTACTCACCTTTGTTGTTCGGCACATACTCTTTTGCGGATGCAATTCTGTCCATAAGGAATTTCTTTAGAACACTTATTACATCATCCTCAAGATCTACCTTTTGAATAGGTTCTTGATCATTATTAAGATCAAGGCTCGAGTAAGCTACACTAGTTTCATCATATTCCTTTTTGTCTTCATCTTTATCCCAAAAAGATTCCATTGTACACCCTTGGGGAATGTTACCATGAGTTGGTTCAAGCGATGTATCTTCATAATCATCGTCACTTTCATAGTTAACATCAAAGTTGATTGTCACTGAATTTAGTGTTGGTAATCTCAAACTCATCCTTTTGAATAAGTGAATGATCATTATTACGATCAAGAGTTGAGTTAACTACACAATTATCAACAAAACTACCTAAGGATTGGCCTTTCTCAAAATTATTCATTTCCGCTTTGTATTCATCAATACCTTGTCTTAAGTTGGAAACACCTTTTTGAAGCTCTTGGAGTGGTCAATCCAAATTATGAATACAGTGTTCCATTTGTTTGTAAAGCTCGTCTAACAAGGTAAAAGTAGTATCTGAAATGCAAGAGGAATTATTACAAGCATAACTAGCCTCCTATCCTTGTTGGCTTAAATAACCATAAGGTTCTATAGGATATTGATCATAGCCAATAAATTGGTTTTGATTATACCCTAGGTATGGTTGGTAGTTATCATATTGTCGAGGGTGTTGAAAACCGTAACCATTGCTCCGATATGCTCCGTCCATGAGAAACAAGTACCCGAAACAAGATTCTCAAAACATGATTAAAAACCAAAAAATTTAGAAAAAACAAAAAATAAGAAACTGTTAATACCCAAAAATTGCTCTTAGGAAAAACAATGTACTGCTGAAGTACTTTCTTTAGGTTCGAAAATCAAAATCATACAAAATGAGTCTAAACCAAGATATTGGCCGTTCACGTTTTGCTTCGGTTACAAAGAGAGAAAATGGGTTGATCTTAGGGGAGGGAAAGCAAATGAAGTTTGAGGAAATCAATGATGATTGAATTTGGGTGTGAGGTTGTTAACTATGGAAGAAGAAGGGATTAAGAATGATAAGCTTGTTCTGTCTTCTGAATAGACAAAGTAGTCTATTTATAGTTGTAAGAAACACTCATTGTTTCCTCGTAAGTAGTGGAGGTTGTACAGAGATGGAGATAGTGGGATAATGGTATGGTTACGCCCATTATGTTAGGGAAGTTTCTGGAAACCCATAAACCATTACTCCATTACTTAGCCACTTCCTTTAACCGCTCTCAACCGCTTGCCACTACTTGTAACTTCCTTATCATGGGGTGTTGCCACGCCGCACATTGCTGTAAACTACCAGACCAATACCCATGAATAATTCCCCCATGTAACATGTTTTGATTTCTCGTAGGAATTAGTAAAGTCATGGACTTGTTTCTAGTCTTGTCTAGACTGTCACGATACTTGACTGAGTAATAGCCTAAGATAGCCAGACTTTGCCGAAGTGGCATAGCTTGAAGAGACAACTCGGCTCCAAGGTTATGCGTGACTAATAATGAGTTTTCCATAAGATGGCATTGTAGTTAGCTAGCCATAATAATACACGTAGATAACATAGTGCACCAAGCTAGAAAAGTCGCGATGCGGGAGCGACCTAGTCGATAGCCAGCCGAGTCGGCATGGACATGGGTGCTAGGCTTGAAGCAACGTATCCATGGCCATATGGCAAGGCTAGGCCAAGCTAGAACGACTAGCAAGGAGGTCGCGACTAGTTAGATGCTAGGATGGTCCAAACTAGGAGGCCAGGAGGTCGTAGCCATATGGCTTGTCTAGGTGAGACATGGCTAGGACGGGCCTCAAGAGAAGGTGGTCGTGGCCATGGTTAGACATACCGGAAGATAAGGAGTTCGGGGCCACTAGCTTGGTTAGGCCAAGAGACTAGGAGGTCGTGGCTAGTTAGAAGCCAGGCTAGGCCCGCTGGCAGGAAACTGTGGCCATGGTTAGCCAGGACGATAGACAGGGAGGTCGTGACTAAGAGGCAGGGTGGCCGGCTAGGCAAGGTAGCCGTGGGCCAGGCCAAACCGGGAGATAAGGAGGCCGTGGCCTGACTAGCTAGTTTGCTAGCTAGGAAGACAAGAAGTTCGTGACCTGATTAGCTAGTTGGCTAGCTAGGAATACAAGGAGGCCTGATTAGCTAGTTGGCTAGCTAGGAATACAAGGAGTTCGTCGCCTGATTAGCTAGTTGGCTAGCTAGGAAAACAAAGAGGCCGTGGCCTGATTAGCTAGTTGGATAGCTAGGAAGACAAGGAGGCTGTGGCTTGTTTAGCTAGTTGGATAGCTAGGAAGACAAGGAGGTCGTGGCCTGATTAGATAGTTGGATAGCTAGGAAGCTGGTGGCCACGGCTTGGCTAGCTAGTTGCATAGCTAGAAATTTGGTGGCCACGGACTAGTTAGGAAATTGGTGGTCGTGGCTAGGTCATGAGACCCATCCAGATTAGCCTGGCTATGGAGTGCGGCCATGTTGGCGTTGGCACTTCGTTTGTAGCATACGGAACATATTCAAGGAATTCAGCCATGGAAGTTCTGCAACTCGAAGTAATATTCAAAATATTATGCTTCGGGTAATTCAGAATAACGTAGTAGCTTATTCTGAATATTTATAATTGCAGCATCAGTGTAGACTGATCAATGCATTACAATTCATATGGTCGTGCAAAAAATAATGAGAGTTCAGCTGGGTGAAGCTCTAAAATATTGCAGGCATATTGAAGGCCAGTATGGCCATTAGCAGGATACGCATTCTCAATTCTCTTGCGGAATATGGAAGCACGAATCTATAATTCTGATACCGGGTCAGAAGCTTATACATATTTATTTGTACTTCAGGCAGAAGAAAAATTATAATTTTCTCCCATGTCAAAAACTCACCATCAACATTAAGTCCCCTGCTTTGCGCGGAACAGTAATGTTTCGTGGTAAGCACTAGATGGTGACAATGACGCTAAAGGATTTTAGAAATTTAAGACTCAGTTAAAGAGTACTTACTTAGCTTTATCTCCTCCGACAACGTTGTTGGCTTGGTTTTAGGATTAGACTCTTTTGTGAGCAAGTAATAGACTCTGGTGCTCAGGATTTGATTATATAGTTACAAGCACTAGCAATAACATCAACGAGGCAGAAATATGATGAATATGAAGCCCGAAATCATAGCCCATTGTAGCAAGACTGAAAATAACTAAAGCCATCATGAGGAGATGATGACAGACTGGAGCTCTTGATGTGGATGGCAGTGGACTCCAACATTTTCTTTTGAGGTAGATTCGAGTATGTCAACTCCTCTTGAAGTATAGAAGATCCATCGAATTTGTTTCATATCAACCATGAGTACTTAGATGATGGCCCTTTTGAGTAGGTGAGAACCCTGCAGGTGGATGATGTCTCCCTGTTGCCGAGTTTATCAAATCCAGTATAGAAATCCTTATTTGCACATCATTTGCTCCAGGAGGCTTCGAGTCTTCATACAATGTCGGTTTTCGACACTTGACCCCAACCTTCAAAGCTAATGGATAAGGATATCATATGCAAAAGGAATCACCTTATTTGGAATTTTTATGGCCGGTCTTCCATACATGGACATTTGCAGTTTTTAATCCCGTGCAATTCTTGAAACTCCATGCACTTCAGTGAAAGACCCATATCTCTTATCCCGTGTATCCGTTTGATACGCCCTTTTAGTATGTCGTAGCGGAGACATAGACAAAATTTATTATGAAGGATGCATTGTTCCGTTCCTCATCAATGATTGCCAATTTTCTAAACTTCCGAGAGCATCTTGTAAGCTGTATACCCGAAAATAGTATTGTGACTGCAAGTACTTGTTTGTCTCAGGCTTGCTTGTAGATTGATGGTGTCACCCTGAGAATTATTGATGCAACATCTTTTCCGTAATTAACCAGTGTGATCAAAATTTCCGATGACAGAGGAGGAGTCCCCATGTCATGGGCGTGATCAGGTAAGGAAAGACATGTCGATTGATGTCTTCTGTTGTTTCCATTGCGCCAAGGCTGAAGTAAGAGATGGAATTAAAGTTGAAGCCCCTGTTGGTGTATGGACTGCTGAGTCGCAATTAAAATGTTCTTTAAACTCCCGAGCATTGACTGGAATGAAATTGTGTTTATTCTGACTCTTTAGCTCATAAGCTTATTCTTGCCCTTCTGATTGCGATGATGATATGCTTGGAATGCTCATATCGGAAAAATCTTCCAGAGGCATTGGGTGAAGTAAACGAGCTGCGAGGCATTTCGTTGCTGAAGTGTTGCTATCATGTCTTCAAGGACTTCATTCCAAGCGACATCCTTTGAACTATCTTCCGAATCTTGGATTGTTGTATAGAATGGGATGCGATGAGCAGTCCCCAGTCATACTTCTGTTTGGTTACTAGAGATGTATTTTTTTGAGTTGGCTCGGGAATACAGTGCGGTCTTGTCAGGAGTTGTAGATGTGTACTAGATCCGATGGCGTGATCGAATGTGTGAAGATATCTCTGCGGCGTACTTTTGGAGGGTAAAGAATCCTCATCAAATTGGCGGCTCCCTGGTTGTCTATCTTCTATGAGCTGAAGAGATTTATGACAGTGAGGGTATCTTATGCAAACCTTCAATCCCCCAAGTATGATTCACGCGATTCTTCGTATGTGGTTATACTTCAGTCAATGCGAGCTTTCTTGTTTGTTGAAGAGTCTCGGAACATTCACAGGAACGGTAGTTCTGTTTTACTGTTGATCATCAGGCGGTCCCTTGATAGTAACTTCTGCAGCTGAGGTACGTTGGATTTGGTTTTGCTCAAGGATGATATGGCCATTTGTATCTATGGATCTTCCTTTGGAATCTTTGATCAGGCACATGTACGACTTCATGTCGAGAAATTAATGCGGCTCGTAAAGCTTTGACAGTGATGATGTTGACATCTGATCCAGCATCAATAAACGTCTTCTCAAATTCAACTTGCGTGATATGGGAGGTTGTGAGGAATCCCCAGTTGGACTTCATATCATTCTTGTTGATCCCGGTCTCATAGACAAGATTGTATGAATATGGTTGAGGGTCGTGAAAGCATCCCGCGCTGGCAGTCCTCAGGTGTAATTATCATGAGCCTATTTTCTCGTGGAAGATGTGCTTCTATTGCATTCGCTGGTAAGGTGGTGACTGCGTTTAAACTTCTAAAACTGAAGGAGCCTTCAGTCCCCAAGTGTAGCTTACTTTGATTGTATCACCTTGAATCCACGCCTCTGGGATTTCATACAAGCTTATTGTACTCTCCTAGATGCGATGCTGGGATGCTTGGAACATCATATGGACGAAATATTCTGGATAACAAAGAGGTAGAGGTGAGAGAGTTATGTTGCTAGCGTGGCTCCCCCGGTGTCTTCAATAAAATATTTCAGCCGCATCTCTGGAGTTATCTCATGAATCTTTGATTGTTGTCGGGGATGGACTGCGGTGAGCAGTCCCTAGTCGCACTTCTCTTTAGTTACTGAAGTTGTTTTCTCTGAGTAGGCTTGGGGTCCATCTCAGCCTCGTAAAATATTGCAGGCGCCTTCCAGACAGAGAGGTGATGATATCCTTACGCTACACCTTTGAAGAGTAGATGACCTTGTCGTGGCTATGACTTTTTGGTTGACCGTGTCTTCTGAGCTTTGACAATGAAGGGATTCTGTGTAGAGCCTCAGTCCCCAAGTGTGGTTTACATGGTTCTATCTTGTATGATCGGTGGACGTTGACCGTGATAAAGATTTCACCATCTTGCATATGTACTTCCGGTGTCTCTATTACTTCTTCTATGAGAAACTAGAATATGGAGAAGTACGGATTACCTTTGTCTGTAGTGGTTGTTGCTATGGTGAAGCTCTGGCTGGTATCAACAAACAAGCAGCAACGGTTCTTGGCAGCAGCTGTGATTAGAAGAGACTGCATTGTCGTGGGAACAAAGCTGGTTGGCTGGAGCTGCATGGGCATTCATGGAAGCAAATGGGTTGGCTGGACGTGTAAGCCAGTAAAACTTTCCACGACCACGAGCTTTGGCAGGATGGGACAAGAAGTGGCCACAACTACGAACCTTGGTCGGATAATCCTTGACAGGGAGGAGTTGGGTCTACGGGCACGAACCTTGGCAGGAAGAGGCGTGGCGGCTACTGACACGGACCTTGGCAGGGAGAAGGCATGGCGGTTACGGAAAGAACCTTGGAAGGGAGAGGCGTGGCGGCTACTAACACGGACCATGGCAGGAAGGAGTGGTAGCTACGGGCACGAGCCTTGGTAGGGAGAAGGCATGGAGGTTATGGAAAGAACCTTGGTAGGGAGAGGCGTGGCGGGTACTAACACGGACCATGGCAGGAAGGAGTGGAAGCTACGGGCACGAACCTTGGCAGGGAGAAGGCATGGCGGCTACGGAAAGAACCTTGGCAGGGAGAGGCGTGCCGGCTTCTAACACGGACCATGGCAGGAAAGAGTGGAAATTACGGGCACGATCCTTGGCAGGGAGAAGGTATGGTGGCTACGAGCACGAACTCTGGTAACATGCAAGGCTTTGCTCGGATATTATGGCCAAAAATAAGGATTCCTCCCTTTAATATAACTCATGTCCGTGAGATTTCTTCTTCTCCTTCTCCTATTTTTTTTATGGTGAAGCAACTCCTCCTTGATTATATGTCTTTGGAAGTTCGCCTATTGTTGCTTGCTTGATCATAAGTGCGATCTTGGTGTATTCGTTTGATGGGAATTTCAGATTCGTGTCTTCTTGCCAAAACGGCCGCAAAATATTCGTACGATGTAGGAATGAGGTGGTTGACCTCTCATTCTTTAGATAAGAGGAAGATATAACTTCTTCAGAAAGAATTTCTTCATTCGGAGTCTGTTTGGTGGGCGAAAAGCATCTGACACCGAGAATTCAGAACTTTCCAGGAAGAATTCTGTAGGTTTTCATCTGTCGGCTAGGCAAGGTAACCGTGGTCCAGGCCAAACCGGGAGATAGGGAGGCCGTGAAATGACTAGCTAGTTTTCTAGCTAGGAAGACAAGGATTTCATGGCCTGATTAGCTAATTGGCTAGCTAGGAAGACAAGGAGGCCGTCGCCTGATTAGCTAGTTGGCTAGCTAGGAAGACAAGGAGGTCGTCGCCTGATTAGCTAGTTGGCTAGCTAGGAAAACAAGGAGGTCGTGACCTGATTAGCTAGTTGGCTATCTAAGAAGACAAGGAGGCCGTGGCCTGATTAGCTAGTTGGATAGCTAGGAAGACAAGGAGGTTGTGGCCTGATTAGCTAGTTGGATAGCTAGGAAGTTGGTGGCCACGGCCTGGATAGCTAGTTGGATAGCTAGGACTTTGGTGGCCACGAGCTAGCTAGTTGGATAGCTAGGAAATTGGTGGCCGTGGCTAGGTCATGAGACCCAGCAAGATTTCCCGAGTTTCCAACAACCGCCGGTATGAGTACGGGTACGCATACTTTAGGTTCCTGGTTTTGGACTTTTACACAAATGTGAGAACACACTATGTTTATATCCAAACATGGTTTATTGTTCTAAACTCTCATTTCAATCATTGAAACTTTCTTAGAGGATGTTAAAATAGCCGTTATTCACAAACTATTTTCATCAAAGCGATTTTCAAGTTATTGACATAATCAACATGACTTTCGTCACGAGTAAAGATGAACTTGGCCAAAGCGAAAGCTTACCAACACATATTTCTAGAAATAGATAAGCGAGATAAACTCGGCTCGAAATAGCAAATGTGTATAATTGAAGTCTATATAGCAATACGACTTTTGTCTCAAAATAGGAGATAGAATAGATAGACTTTTGAGTGATAGATAAGTTCAAGTCTCAACATACCTCTTTGTTGATGAAGTTCCACAAGTTCCCTTGAGTAGTTCTTCGTCTTCATTCGATGAACGCAGTGGAGTCTAAGGCTCAACTACACTTACTATCCTAATCCGAGACTTAGCTATAAGTAGACTAGAAATCAAGACTTATAGTTTTGGAAACTAAACTTGACAAACAAGCTTGAGATAGCAATGCTTGCGAGTTCGACCGAGCAATGCTCTAACAAGTATGTTGAGAATAAGACCGATTTGACCAATATTGTGGAAGACCCAATTGAGCTTGCAAAAGATTGTAATGATGATGTTGATACCAAGACTCTTTGGTTAAGGCGGAAACGGACGAAGAATATTTGCAAGGTTTGATAGAGGACCACAATATGCAAGAGATGAATAATTCACTTGAATTTTTCAAGGATGGAGAGGATTTCGTGATACAAGAGATTGTGCAAGGTTTGTCTAACCCTTTGCATATTGATCCTTCTCCTTTACATCTTATTGGATTGAATGTATGTGCTTCGATAATATTGTTGAATAACTTTGTTTCTCGACATCCTCCATTAGAGATGCTTGATTCTCATACTATGCAGGTTTTGGAACAAGAAATCGTAGAAGTTCCTGATTTCTATATTCTTTATAAACTTCCAAGTGTGGACAAGAATAAGTGGAGGGGTGGGAGGGTGGGGGAAATTTTATTTGTCGATATCTTCATTTCTATTTTATTGTGCTAATATTTGTGTGAAGCTAGTGTTTGCAAAACAGGTTCTATGGGTGGATCCCCAAATTTTCAGATTATAGGTGTATGGGGAATTCGTCTTGCAAGTTGGGATGACGACTTTAAACCAAGCGCTGCATGGGAGGCAACCCATTGGTTTTGTATCTCTTATCTTTTATTTTTTTCTTGTCTTGTTTTTATTTTATTTTATTTTCTGATTTTTTGTTGCATATCATGTTAGGAATTTCCCACCTTAAATTTTACTTTGAATGACTAAATTTACATTGAGGACAATGTAAATTTTAAGTGTGGGGGAGTGTTTCTCATATAGGGTTTTTAGCCTTGTTAGGTTTTTCTTGTGTGTGTGTGTATATATAAATAAAAAAAATGATAAACTCCTAAGTCTAGACACTTGTGCCTCACACTAATGGAAACATCATGGTTGTGGGAGTTGAGGGACCCATTAATAGAGTTTATTCATAAAAGGATAGAGCTCAGGTGTTAGATTTGACATGATAGTTATCACCATATCACCTTCTGTTTTTATTTTTCCATTTTTCTCTTGTTTTCTAAGTGATTTGGTGGGGCACCAACATCAAATTGTTATCACTGCCATGATGAAATAGAGTGATTGAGTTACTAAAAAAAAAAGATTGACACTTGGATAACAATATGTGTGTATTCTCCCTGTCTCCGTCGCCTAAACAAGCGTGGAATACATGATCCATGGTAATTACCATGTAATTTGCTGACAAGAAGCATGGGCTTGGATCCAAAAGATCTAATCATGTTGTCAATTCGGAAAATAATAATAATAATAATAAATTGTTATTGTTCAATAAAATCGACCGATGGTGCCCTTGTATATGCCAGTTATGTTAATCTAGAATTAGGATTATCGACCACTGGTTCCCTTGTATATGCCAGTTGTGTTGATATTAGAAATCAGACCAGTATCTCAATCCATTAGGATTCATAGGATTTCTCTTGGCAGTGACCTTCAGACAGATATGAGAAACACCGTTCACCTTAGTCAACTTCGCAAACATCTATCTCCATATCCATGTTCTTAATCTATTCATGTAATTGTGGTTAGTTGGATTCTGAATATTGTGGTTTTGTTCGACTTTCTGAGTAGAGCTCTGTCACTTATATATGAATTGAATTCGCATCAGGGTACATTCTCCTGTAGTCATTGAGAGTATGCCAACTAAGGAGATTGTTTAGTGTCGTTCTTAAAATTTTCACAGGTAGCTGGAGTTTGGAAATATAGGTTTTGTGGGTATATCTCTTGTAAACCCTCACGGGACTAAAACTCATCCACTATAGACACTTAGGGGGTTCAAAGGGATTTGTTAAGTGTAACCACAACCTCAACGAAAGGGAGTTGTTAGAATTTAGTTTAGTTTGATTTGCTCAAGGACTAACAAAGTCTAAGTGTGGGGGAAGTTGATAGGTGTCTAAACACCTTGATATTTATCTATTGTTTATGCTTTCTTTGCATATTTTCTTGTAAATTATGTATCTTATGTTTGGTTTTGAGTATTTAAGTGTTTTGGAGTCATATAACGTAAAATGAGAAGAAATGGGGGCTCATATAAATTGGAACCATTGGATGTTCGTGGACTCGAAGCTAGAACGCAACTCTCTAAGACATTAAAAAGAAGAATCATGCAGGAAACCAAACTGTCAGTGTTGGAGTTCTGACAATTGAATGGAGATTATTGAGGTGGCCCTTATCTGAAGCTCTGGGTATCTTAATCCACCTCTTCTTCATAACTCTTCTTGGGTCGAGCGAAGGAATTCATTTCTTCCCCAAATTCTATCAGCCGCATCCAGAGATGGAAATTCAGATGGAAAAGTTTGGTAAGGATTTGATGCCGGGAATTACAAGGAAGACGAGATGGTGCTGTTTCCATGACTTGGAGAAGAGAAGATAATCTGTTGCTGCTGTGATTGAGAAAACAAGGCAAACATATGGGGTTTGAGCTGAGATGGAGATGTTAAGGTTTTGTGATGAAATAGTAGATGTTTCTGCTCATACCTTAGATAAAGAAGAACACAGAAAAACGGGAAAGGATTAGATTTGGTTTTGGCTCGATCCCATGGTGGTTTTGTTCGATAAATAGTGATGGTGATTATGGAATCTGTATATTTGGTTTGAATCGAATTTGAGAATGAATGAGAAACTGTTGTGGGTGTTATGGAGCTGAATCAGTCAAGAACACAGCTACCGCCATCAACTGTAATCTGAGATGGAGATTGAGCTGAATTGTTGTTTAGGTCAAAGCAACATAAGAGAGAGTTGGGTTTGTTCAATGTTGAGACTGGAAGAAGCTAGTGGTATATTTATGGAGTATACAGCAAATATGAGAATATGGGTTTAATTGAGCTGTTGTTGGTATGAGAGATGATGCAGTTGTAGTTGGTGGATGTTGGTGCAACAATGGAATGAATTGCATGAGATAGAGTTGAATTGCAGTTAACAAAGAAGCTGAGATGTTGTTGTGATTGTTTGTGCAGGGTATGAGCTCAAGTTGTGATATGAATCAATAGTTGAGTGCTGAATGGTGGGGAGCAGTGCTGCAATGAGTTGCAATGAAGTGAAGCAGATGAAGTTTAAATGTATGATATGATTGAATTAGTAAACTGTGTGCAGAGAAGGTGAATTGTTTGCTGTGCTAATGGATGGTGTTATTGGTAACTTATGAGCTGTGATGTTGAGAAGGAGATCCTGGTGTTGAAAAGTGTGGTTTGAAGTAGCAGTGAATTGCGTTGTTAAAATGGGTTTTGCAGATGAAACTGCAAGTAAAAGAGCAAAGCAGGGAAGGCTGAAATGATGGAGATGAATGGAAGTGAAGCAATTCAGTTGATGGAAGCAAGCAGAGGTGATATTGTGGTAGCCTGAGGTTGATTGGTGCAGAGATGGAGCTGGTAAGAATAGCATGAAGATGCAGTACTGGTGGTATGTGAATGAGATAGCGGCAATTGGAGGAAGTGTGTTGAAGTTGTGCTGTCAGTTCTCTGGAACTGACAAGCCAAATACTAATTGGGCTATGGCTTTTATTGGGCTGGATTTTTAGTAAAAGAACAGGATATGGCTGCCGTGAGTTTTGTGGGATATATGTCCTAGATTTGGAAGTTGGGAGAAGGAAGTTATTAGCTTATAAAAGGTTTGAGCGGCTTCAATAGAGGGATCTCTTTCATTATCTTTTGCTTCTACTACTTTTTTAGGGTTTACAACATGATAGATTTTCTTTTTCTTCTTGTTGTGAACTCCTATGCTATGAATACTTAATTTATTATTGGTTAAGGAATAAGTTGGATTTCCAAACATGGGATTTATGCAATGAATTAGTTTTGTCTCCATACTTTATCATTCATGATTCACTATTAATATTGTTACATGATTTGAATGCTTGTTTGGTTGAGTCTAGAATCGATTGAGTTTGTTTTCATGTTTATTGCTAGATTAGGGTTTATTTTACGCAAAAGTGATAAATTCCTGATTACAAGTAACATAATTGTGAAAATTGCTGGTAGTGATACATTCTAGTATTCACAAGTGAATCATAACCTTTGATAACTCGGATTAGTGCGTTTTCCACGTTCGGTTGCTTTGATTGGCCTGATATCATAGAACTTAATGCATCTAGGGAATTAAATTTGATTAGTGCGCTTTGCACGTTAGGTTGTTCTCTTAGATGGAATTTATACTTGCGTCGTTCTATGTAAGTGTGATGAAAATAGGAAATTAGCGGGATATTCTTGCGATCAAGGTATCCTAGGGCTTTTGATTAAATTGAGATTAAATATCAATTCTAATTATTGATTCAAATACGTGTTTGTGAATGAAAACTAATCGTTAACCAATTGTTTTGAGGTAAAAATTAATTCTGCTGGAAATGGTAAATTTGGGTGTGCCGCCGAGAAACGAATCTAAACCCTAAACAAATGTACTCCACATGAGTACTTTAGATTTGAGAGATCAATCTGTACAATTCTGGCCTAAACCAAGAAATGGTCATTCTAGTCTTGCTTTGGTTACAAAATGAAGGAGAAGGGTTGATCTTAGGGAGGGAAGCGAAGAAGGTGTTAAGATCAGAATGGTTAACTCTGAAGGTGTGGTTGTTTTATGACTTGTATCAGAATGTGGAACTTGCTTGCGCGATGTAAGCTATAAGTTCTTGGTGTTTTCTGGATACTTGTGTTGATAACACTTGTTGGTTGAAATAGATTAAAAATCTATTTATACAAGTCATAGTCGAACGCACCCTAATCTCATAGGAAGCGGAAATAGTTTAGTGATGGAGAAGTGGGATCGTGTAGAATGGTGAAAACCACGTCCCTACTATGAGGGGAAGACCGGTTGGTTTTATTCCCACTATTTCTCTATCATCACTAACTGTCCGCCTTTCCTGACACTTTCTCATAACGGGCGTGTTGCACGCCGCACGCTGTAAACCGCCAGACTAATACCTTGATGAACATCCCCCAGTTTGTGACATGTTTGATGTCTCGAGTATTTTTTGTAGAAAAATATGCAGCAGGCTGCTGAGTGGGTCTTGCCTGCAAGACCTAATTATTCTGACCAATCATGCGCAAGCTGGATGGCGGGCGGTCATATGCTACAAGTCAAGTTGTGAGACTTGCCGCATGAAATAGCATATAATGCTTTTAGGTTAAAAAAATTATTTTGTGAAATCGATATTTATAAAATATCGTTTGTAATTGATGCATATAAAGCCTCGCTTTTAAGCAAGCAGCTCAAAATAATAGATGCATGTGAAGCATCGTTGTATAGAGCCTGTCTTGGTTGGTCCCGGAACTTAATGTCTTAAAAGGAGCACGACCGGTCGTCTTTGGGCAGCTGTCAGGAGCCGTTCGAGCAGGCCAAGGGCAAGTCGATCACCCCTTATGGAAGAGGAGAGGCTGGTGAGCAGGGCGGCATCTTATTGGTCGCTCAGAATTAGATCTAGGCCGTTCAATTTGGATGGCCAAGTTGGGTGGCTGAGATGATTTGCGGCAGTTATTGGCTGTCGTTGATTTTATTTAAAACCCTTGTAAGCAGCGTAACTAGCCTACTTCAAGCGGCTGCCTGGAACTACTCGTGCAGGTTAAGGATGGGCCGATCGGATCCCATGGAAGAGGGGCGACCGGCGATCACGGCGGCATCTCATTGGTTCCCCGAAATTAGACATAGGCCGTGAGCATACTGGCACTTCATTGGTCGCTCAAAACAAAATCTAAGCCATCCAACTAGGCTGGCTAAGTTGGACGGCCGTGATGAATTTGAGACTGTCATGGCCAGTCTTAACTCGTTAAATCTCTTCAACAGCGCGACTTGCCTACCTTTGGCTAGCGATTATGGTTGTTGTTGGCGGGATAAGAAAATTCCGATTGGTTGGAATAGTAGTGGGCCCGCCGGTGAACACCATGGAGCTTGTTTGGCCACGCTAGGAGGCGGCTATGCGTGATAAATCAGCTAGCGAAACCATGCGGCTGCGATCATTTTGAGACTGGCATGGGCAGCCTAAATTCAATTTCTTAAGGAATTTAAGTGTGTCGACCAGCCAACTTCCACCTTTAATTAAAAGTGTAGGCTGCACATTTAGAGCGATTTGATTGGTCGATGGGAAAGAAGGGCCCGCGAGCAACATTATGGGCATGGCCGACAGATGTACGGTGGCGCACGCTCGGGCGAACCGGCCGACGAAGTGGCGCGGCCGCGTCCCCTTTGTTGCTGCCTTCATGTGCCGCAATTCCTCTTTATTTCTTGTTTTTTGACTTTTGGTAGGATTTGCTCCTACGAGTTCCATGGTGGATCAACTTCCTAGTTTGCATAGGTTTGGTCTCGACCAATAGGGTTCGAAATATTGCGCAGGCCGCAAAACCCTAATTTTTGCAAATTGAAAAAATTAGGTTAGAAAAAATGAATTTTGCGAGCTGTCACAAAATCAATAGAATTTGGTGAATTTTGCACATTGATGCAAAAATCACTAATTTTATGTCAGTGTGCAGCGTAACTTGCGTGCCTCTGATTGAGTACTTCCATTCACATCTTAATCCTGACACTTCGGGAAATTTATGCAACTCGCTGTGAGCGAACATTAATTGTCATGTCATGTCAATATCAAGAGTTCAGCTGGGGGACATAGCATAGAATAAATACTCGAAATTTATAGAATATTTGGGATTATTGCTACATGCACCATTCTGGATAAATTTCATATATAAGTATACTGAATTGCTCAATAAATATGTAAGTAAAGAGGCCTAGGCACTCATCACTTTTAAATGGCTCTGTTTCTTTGCAGAATGACGAAACATTAAATACAGGGTTTCACAATTTTAGCCCTGAACTAAAAACCTCCATCAACATTAAGTCCCCTGCTTAGTACGTAACAGTGACATTGTTGCAAGGTAAGCACTAGATGGTGACAGATAAAGATTCACGAGAAAAGTTTAAACCGACGTTACCAGGATAGAGGCCAGCTAGGTCTTTGAGCAAGATACGTTTAATGAAGTATCAAGGCACGTAGTGATCGTCCCCTTATCATACGCCAATCAGTTCCAGGTGGATGAGCATGTAGTCGGTTGATATCCCACATCTGAAGCCTCTATACACGGCAGATAGAGAGTCATTTTCCTTCCCGGATCTTGTCGACTCACTAAATATAAAAGGAAGCACTTGAGTCTTTCTTTTCACACAGATAATCACATAGCTGCACTTCTCTTCCTCCCAGGTACGTGCTTCGTATTCTCTTGTAGTTTTTTTTTTCGTTTACCATGTCACATAACCATAACGCTTTTCTACAGTATATGATGGGAACTCCTGGCGATGATTATTCCTCGAACTCTAAATAGAAGGATTTTGAAGTTGACAAACCCAGGGTAACCGTATTCGAATAGGTATTGGCTAAGATAGATCCTCCGTTTCGTGAAGCTGGTCGGGCCATACAGGGTATGTCTCTCGCACATTTGAGCATCATTCGAAAGCGTGTTCAAGCTTTCCTGGCTTCGGTTAGCATGGAGGAAAAGTGGAGACGCGATGAAGCATCTCAGCCAATGAGTGTCAGGGCTGAAAGATTTGCTGCTCGACTAAAGCGACGGATGGTGGAGCATGAGCAGCTCCTGGGTGAACATGAACTCCTGGATAAACATGAATACCCTATTCATAACGGCGTCATAATCCTTGACTCTGATGTGGACGAGCCCTATCACGAGGAATATCCTCAAAAGGCTGCTGAAACAATTTATGAAAAGTATGTTGAAGCAGCTCCCGAAGGGGATGTTGGTGAATCTTCCAAGGAAGATGTTGAAACAGCTTCCGAAGAGGAGGGTGAAGCGGCTCCTAGAGGGAATGTTGAAGCGGCTTCCAAAGAGGATTCCAATGAAGGCGCCATTAACCCTGGTGTTGACGCTGGTGATTATATTTCTATTTTGTTATTTCCTTCTGTAGATGAGCATCTTTTTCGTAGCTTGTAGATGCTTCTTTGATATTTAGTAGTTTTTGTTTCATGCGGCTGGAGCCAGGGCTTCATCGAATACTAATCCTTCCTTCATGCTGCTTTCATGATTTTACGTTTCCAGTTGGATGAATGAATGAAATCTCCCGACCAAGAAATCCAAATTCTTAGAAAGATCTCGCAATATCTTGAAACTTTAGACGTAGCACTCTTCAGTAGGGTTGCAGTAGATTCTCCGCACATGATATTCATTCCTCGAATGCGATAATCAGTACCTTTATTTCGCAATCTGAGCTCTTCCCCTTTTATTGAGGCGATGTGGCAGATGGGAATATGGCACATAAATAGTAATGGTCGGCAAGTCTGTGTTTTCCTTTCATGGGAAGGGATACCACTTCCACAATGATATTTCAACACATGTAACACTAGTAAGGGCAACTCAAAGTAGGGAAAATAACAATACGGCTAAGGATTCGACCAACCTTCTGCTTGATATTCCCCTTGCAGATTACATGCTTCTTGAAGATTTATGGCGTGCCGGCTAGGTATGTAGAAGCATGGACGTATTGCCACGAACCCATAGACTCAAAAGACGCATCTTGTTAGCTAAATAGACGAAAGAGGCCTTATCTTCAATTGACGACATGCGCAACATGATTGGATGTGTCGTTTTTGAAGGAGCAGTTGCGAACTGGATTTTGGAAATCCCTTCAGATTCGTTGCTTCCTAGTTTGTGAAGGGATTTCCAAAATCCAAAAATTACAGACTAAAATGGACAAAACTTCTTCCAGGGATCTCATCATTCAGAAGAGGCGGTGGTTGAGAGACTGTCTCATCGTCGAAGCAGACTGCTCTTCGGGATACGAAAGGTGTTTTATCTAAGAAGAATGTGCTGCTGCTTGATGATTTCCCTCGAATATCTTGCCCTTTATTTTTCCTTTACATATTCCCCTCTTAGGTATTTTTTGAAAGATATAAGATGCCTCTTTCATGGTTTGATTTTTCTGGTTTTGAACTAATGGGTAACGGTTTTGTGAGGATTTTGAGTTTACTTGAGATTTTGTTTTGAAATGATTCAGGAGTAATTTTTTTGAAAGGAAATGATGATTTGATTAACTGATAAATTGAAATCCTAATTATGAATGCAAGCAGTGCAATCATTTTGGAAGAATTACAAGTATTGCATGAAAAAAGGAAATGCTAGAGGAAATACTAAAAGAAATGGTCGAGGAAAAGGTGACATGACGTCTTGGTATTGAAAGGTTTGAGCCACATGGCGTGTATTACTACGCCTTCTAGCTTGTCAGCATTGATGAGCTTGCAGTAGCCTCTCAAGATAACTTCTGTCACTAGGTACGACCCATCTTTTTCTTCTGAGAAATCAGGTTGAGTAGTAGTCGTCACCACCATATCTCCAACTTGAAAGGGATTTGGGTGTTGCATAGCTATTTTCCTCTTAGATTCATTATCTTTGACTGAGACAGCTTCTAAACACTTGATAAAATATTTGAAATGATCGGCATCCCATTCACATCTCCTAGTGACAGCTGGGTTGATAATCGGATCGAGTCCCCAGGTCTTGACGGAAGGAGGAGTGACTGGTTGTAAAAAAGGTTGTTCAATGAGACTTACTTGTGTCCGGAACCTGCAGACAAATGTTGATGTACCCTCTCCAGGTAGTTGTGTCACATTTACGAGTTGTCGATATGGCAACGAATAATCTTCAGGGTTGGACGGCTTGTTGGAGATCCTCTCAGGTACAGTCACTGGCAAAGGACATTCTCCTAGCTTCGCTTTGTTGTTATGTATCCATGAGCGCCCTAGGATCATATCATAATTTGGATATTCTTTAACATCATGGAACTTGGCTTGTGTCAAGCCATCTCTTATCTTGATCTCAAGATTAATGTATCCGTAAGCATCTTGGGACTCTCCTTCTGAGTTTTTGATTACAGTTGGGAAGTGCACGGCTTCTTTCTTTGAAATTCCCGCGGCCTTCAGCGTATTGATAGTGACAATGTTAAAGTCAGAGGCTGCATCAATCAGTGTGCTGTCGAACTCGATGCCTTTGAGGTGATCGGCGGTTAAGAATCCCCAGTTGCATTTATCAGTCGTACTTTCCAAGAGAGGTTGGGGTTTGGGAGCAGCTTCTCTGACTGGAAATATCCGCTTGCCTGATACAACACGGTTGAAGGCCGCAAATATGTCTTGACGATGCGCCTTAGAGAAATACAGAATCTCACATAAATGCTCCATCATAGACTGTACGGTTTTGTGGACGGAGTCCCCAGAAATCATGCTACCCCTGATAGGAAGGGGATCTCTGTGAACTCCTTCAGTGCCTAATTGAAGTTCTCCTGCATCCACCTTCTCTTTGAAAATGCGCTTCAATTTGTTGTAGTCACTGGTTGGGTGATTGACGAACCTATGGTAATGGCAATACTTGGGATCTGCCATTTCTTTCTCAGTTGGTGGACGTCTGAGAGGAGGTAGCTTGATGGCATCATCTTGAATCCATGCTTCTAAGAGTTCGATTACCTCTTCAATTGGAAACGGGAAGTTTGGAGCCGCCTCTCCAGTTTCTTGTTATTGTGCAGGAGTCTTAGTCGCAACCTTCTGGGGTTGAGCTGTCTGCTACGCTGGTGCCGCACGTTTGGGTTGTTGTTCCGCAGGTGGAGCTTTTCTCTTTCCTCCTTCGCTCACTACGCTTACATAGGGTTGAGTGTTGTATTGTTTTTTTATGATACGCCTGCTTCCTCGAGTATCGCGCGCATCTTCATTCCTGGCAGGTCTGGTTCTTTCCAGCAAGGCTGGTGCTGTTGTAGCCGACCGCTTAGCAGCTTCATGAGTTTAGAGAATGTTTGGAAGCGCAGGTTCTCCAGTAAAGCGTGACAGACGGGTACCATGCCATTAATGCATAACTCCACCAACTGTTGTTCAGTCACATTTGGATCGGGACAATACTCATAGGGTTCTCAAACGATCGCCCAAAGGTGGCCGGTCATGCTACTTTTTTAAGACGTTCAATTCGCGACTAATTTGGACGAGCTCTAAAACAACGATGTTTCCTGCACATCGATTATTTTCAGCTGCTTGTTTAAAAGCGATGCTTTATATACGTCGATTATAAGCAATGTTTTATAAATATTAATTTCACAAATAATTTTATTATTTGACCTAAAAGCACTATGTGCTGCTTTAGCGGCGAGTCTCACGACTTGACCCATTTACTCGAGACATCAAACATGTCACAAACTGGGGGATGCTCACTGGGGTATTAGTCTGGCGGTTTACAGCGTGCGGCGTGCAACGCGCCCATTACGAGAAAGTGTCAGGAAAGGACGGACAGTTAACAGTAATGAGAGTAGTGGGTGAAAGTGTGACCAGTTTTCCCTCGTAATGGAAACGTGGTGATCACCACTTTTACACAGCCCCACTTCTCCACTGCTTAATCACCTCCACTTCCTACGAGATCAGGGTGTGCTCGAACATGACTTGTATAAATAGGATTTCAACCTATTTCAAAAAACAACAAGTGTTATCAACACAAGTAGCCAGAAACCATATTCTGATACAAGTCATACAGCATCCACACCTTCATAATTCAACATTCGGATCTCAAACACCTTCTTCGCTTCCCTCCCTAAGATCAACCCTTCTCCTTCACTTTGTGACCGAATTGAGTATGGAACGGCCATTTCTTGGTTTAGGCCAGAGTCTTACAGATTGATCTCTCGAATCTAAAAGTACTCCTGTGCAGTACATTTGTTTAGGGTTTGAATTCGTTTCTCATCAACACACCCAAATTTGCCAAAAACAACAGAATCAGTTTTTACCCCAAAACACCTCTGAAACCAAATTACCCAAGACACTTCCCAACCGAGTAGCAAGGATCTTCGTAAAAATCTTACTAAGACCGATCGGCCTGAAATTTCTCAAAGTATTAGCACCCCTTTCCTTGGGTAAGAGCAATAATAAACTAGAATTCACCCCGTGAGGAATAAATTTGTTAGACCAACAAAAAATAATAGCACGCACCAAATCCTCTCGGATAATCTCCCTGCAATGCCTATAGAAGAAACCAGCAAAACCTTCTGGACCCGGAGCACTATCCGCACCCAAATCATAAACAGTCGCCTGAATTTCTTCCACTGTTGGAATTTGATCCATACTATTACTCTCCTCCGCCGAAATAGAATCATCCTCAATGTCAAAAAAAACTCCACAACATGAGAAGAATCATCCCCATTGAATTTGTTCACATAGTAATTTACCATAAGATCCTGAATCTGATCACAATCCGTTACCAAATTCCCATTCTCATCAACCAACTCCGAAATAGTATTACTACTTCTACTTCTACTCATACGAATATTATTATGAAAGAAACTGGTATTACTAGCCCCTTCCACCAACCATCTATTCCTAGATTTTTGTTTCAACATTGTAGCTAGTTGAGTACGAATTTCATGTACTTCCACAGCCACGTCCTTCATTAAATTTAACTTTTGCACATCCGTAGGATAATCATCAGCAACTCTTAAAGCACTCTCAAGCCGAAGTTGAGCTTGCTTAAACCTAACATTAACATTGCCTAACACTTGTTGATTCCACAGCTTCATATCTATCTTGAGCCTTTTAAATTTTTAAGGAAAAATAAAAGCCGGAGAACCCACTAAAGGCCTGAGTAGCTAGTTGAGCCCTAACCAATCTCACACTGATTAAGGTACAGTCGCGTTCCTTACGCCTCTGAATCCCAGTAGGACTCTACGCACTTGATTCCCTTAGCTGATCTAACCCAATTGATACACCGGTCTTATATTCCCGAAGAACAACCTAGTAATATCAATCACCTCACAATAACTTAACTATATGGTAGTAGAACAAGTTATTGTGGAATCACAAAGAATGAGACGAAGAGCTTTGTGATTACTTTTTATATCTTACCTATCGGAGATAAATCTCGAGCAAATCTTAGAGAAGATAGTACTCAATACGATAGAACAAAGTAAGATCAGAACACGTAACTACAGAGAAAATAGTTGGGTTTGGCTTCAGAATCCCAATGAAGTCTTTAAGTCGTTAACCTATAATGGTTTTAGGAAAAACATAGGTTAAAGGAGAATCGACTCTAGTCGCAACTAGTATCACACAGGAGGTGTGGGGATTAGGTTTCCCAGTTGCTAGAGTTCTCCCTTATATAGTCTTCAAATCAGGGTTTGATAACTTTGGAACAAAGCAATCAATATTCACCATTAGATGAAACCTAATTCAAGATTCAAGCTAATATCTTTCCACCGTTAAATGGTCTTTACCTTGTTACACATAAATGAAATATACCTTCATTTAGATATGGTAACCGTACCTAAACGTATATATTGAGTTGGCTCAATAACAGTTAACCGAAGTTAGCCATATGAACACTTTTCTATTAACCTTGTTCATCTTAACACTTCTAGATCAATTGATAATCAAATGAATCTAATTGTGTTACTCATAGAGTTATCCAATTCTTTATATTCTCATAGAAGTATACAAGACACAATTGAAGCAAAATCGGATTGATTCAAAAGAATCAGTTCATGAAAATTTTAGCCACGGTTTGCAAAGATTGCATTCCTTAATATATAAATGTATTTTTTCATGAGTATGAAATCATACTTAACCGATTTAAGAACTTGAACCACTTAAGTTTGCAAACGGGTACGCAAACTTAAGTTCCGGACATTGGTCACAAGCCGACAGTTTGCAAACGGGTACGCAAACTTTAGCTCCGGACCGAACTCATTTGAAACCGTTTGTGAACGGGTACGCAAACTTGGTTCCCGAACTTCAACAGTTAAATCAGTTTGCGAACGGGTATGCAAACTTCCAGTCCTGAATTCCGTCACGTAGTCGGGTAGTTTCTTGAAAAAGGATTTCGATATTATTTGAGAAGGACTCAATGATACTGTAGAGTTCCCGTTCTCGATCAAGAGACTTCTCAAGTTCATCAAGAAGTTGAGCATTTTTTTGTTCAAGACACTTTATTTTAGAATCTTGAATATCAATAATCTCAGCAGATTTTTTTAATGTTCTGGTGAGTTCCATTTCAGCTTATGACATAGTGCCAACTGTCTCATCAGAGGGAATTTTATCAGAATCTGATAGCAAAAAATATCTACCTCGGGATTCGGAAGAATCATCTAAGGAGTTATCCTTTGAGGTAAGCCCAAGACATTTGGCATAATCAAAAACTTTGGAAGACATTTTTATGTGCGTAAAAATGAGACAATCTTCTATCCACGGAAATCAGATTGCTACAAACACAGACTTATGAGGTGTTAAACGTGTTTTCCTGCTCTGATACCAATTGAAAAAACGGGGGTCTAACAACCACATCAAATATTTCGTTTAGGTAATCTGTATGGACTAACTCCAGTATAATTCCAAGAGAATCAACTAGACAGCCAAATTAATCAAGGAAAATATATGCAAGAGTTATATCTCTGTTTCTCAATGTAATCAGCAAATCAAAAAGATAGAAATCCGCGAGCCTGATTATTATGAGAAACAACTTGAACGGTACCAAAGACCAATGTTCAAGTGTCAATCAATTTCAATCAGCAACCAAATGTTGGATTTACCAATTGATTGAACTACACACAACCTGTGATATTTCAATTATATAGAAAATATAATGTGGAAAAGAAATAACAGACACCAGAAGTTTTGTTAACGAGGAAACCGCAAATGCAGAAAAACCACGGGACCTAGTCCAGATTTGAACACCACACTGCATTAAGACGCTACAGACTCTAACATACTACAAGTTAACTTCCGACTAGAATGTAGTTGATCCCTAACCAATCTCACACTGTTTACGGTACAGTCGCGTTCCTTACGCTTATGAATCCCATCAGGACTCTACGCACTTGATTTCCTTAGATGATCTCACCCAAAATTAAGAGTTGCTACGACCCAAAGTCGAAGACTTGATAAACAAATCTGTCTCACACATAAAAGTCTGTTGAATAGATAAATTTGTCTCCCACAAATACCTACGAGTTTTTGTTCCTTCTTTTGATAAATCAAGGTGAACAGGAACCAATTGATACACCGGTCTTATATTCTTGAAGAACAGCCTAGTAATATCAATCGCCTCATAATAACTTAATTATATGGTAGTAGAACAAGTTATTGTGGAATCACAAAGAATGAGACGAAGAGCTTTGTGATTACTTTTTATATCTTACCTATCGGAGATAAATCTCGAGCAAATCTTAGAGAGATAGTACTCAACACGATAGAACAAAGTAAGATCAGAACACGCAACTATAAAGAAAATAGTTGGGTCTGGCTTCAGAATCCCAATGAAGTCTTTAAGTCGTTAACCTATAATGGTTTTAGGAAAAACATAGGTTAAAGGATAATCCCAGTTGTTAGAGTTCTCCCTTATATAGTCTTCAAATCAGGGTTTGATAACTTTGGAACAAAGCAATCAATATTCACCATTAGATGAAACCTGATTCAAGATTCAAGCTACCAACTTGTAGCGCCCCCTAAGCTAGCAGCTTACTAATCCAAGAGATTAACTATAAAATGAGGCACTAAGGATCTAAAACGTCTATTTAAACACTAAGAAAGAAGTTCTAAACAAAGATTTACCCGAATCTAAACCCTCTCTGAAATATATACAAGAACACCTCTCTGATGATACATATTCAGTAGTGAGTTGGTTTACAAATAGAATATAAACACAAAACAAAGATAGTGGAAGCTAACCAACTAACGAAACCAACTCCTCGACGCTTCCATCGCCACGTGCACATCTTGATCTGTCTTTGAAACTGAAAGTGGGAATTGAGTGGGTACATCATCCCGAAGGGTGCCCAGTAGAAATAACAACCAACTTTCAAGTAATCACTAGAATGATTTAAAGACAATGCAGGTTTTGCAGAAAGACCGATAAAACACGGAAAACAGATAAAACATATTAAGGTAATAAGTTGTACGGAAAAAATAAAGTTCTACCAACAAATCCGGCACACATTCACAACAGAAATAATAGTTGAGCGACGTATTCCTTTGGAGTAGTAAGGCGTGACTCTTGCGGATTCATTAATGATCATTAAAGCACCCTGAGGTTTGCGGCCTCATAGTTAGATAAGATTGGTACCTTACCAGTACCTCAATGTACGCGCACTCTACATAACAAGTATCCAAAGAAACCTAATGGTGACACTATTATATCCGACAGAAGAACTTAATCATGGAGAGCCCTATACCTCTCGCAAATCAAATCCAATAATCAAATATAAGATTCTCAACATCATTCACTCCAAATACCAAAACATAATGTAATAGCTTTTTCAAAGTAATTTAAAGGAACGGTAAACATTCATACATACAGAATAGTTCCCTCTATGAAAAATAATCCATAGGCTGCTTTTACGCCTCCTATGGTATTATTGGACACCTCAGTAACCACTTAAGGAAACCCTCCGGGCCTATATAAGTGCTTAAAAACTAGATATAAAGTGTTGTGAATAACTCATTCTATACACCAATCAAAAGGAAACCCTCTTCCTTTCATGCTAACAGAAAGTGAAGACTGTAATCACTTTCCAGTCAATGGAAAGATACACATTTTGAAGATAAGTAATTACTCCCAAAATACAGATATTAGTTGTTTCTGAAGATCCAATCTCATCCCAAAATATAAAAGAAAACTAATTTGTATTACACACAAATAATACATGCATACACATATCATATAGTAACGAAGATATGCATGCATTTCACAAAAGATAGATTTGTAAAACAATAATGAATACAAGAGAGTTCGTTATCGATTCCCACCTCTTTTGATGACAAGCCTCGCCTACCTCGAGATCTACAATCCACTGGTTCATTCTTTAGATCGATCGTTGTTAATAAAGATCAACTGTTAATCACACAATCACCCCAAGGAATTAGCCAAAAGGCTCATACAAGGCTCATATCATAATCTCATGCAATTGTCTAGTTATAAACTAAGTGAACCATCTAATGGTTCTAAGTCCATTTATGGTTCTACATCGTATTATTCTATACCTTTAGTTTATCTAAAAGTTTACTAATCCAATTAGATTGGTTTTATAGTCTATTAGATATGTCTTATGAATATCTACAACTTTGTAATAAGAACCAAAGATCAATTCGGACCACAAGGTCCAAATCATTGTTCATTTGTAAAACTGACCCTAAGCCCAAGTCTACTAAACCGGCCCATTAGTCTAACGGTCACTAACCATCAAACTGACAGTCAAAGGTCAACTAACAGTCCATGTCAAAAGTCAAGGTCAAATCCCGGTCAAGTGGTCAAATCTAGTCAAAGGAGTTAACTTGGTCAAGGTCCACTGAGTCAAGTCTGGTCAAGACTGGTTAGTGAGTCAACTCAGGGTTAATTCATCTCAGTCAGATGGTCCGAGTCAGATAAGTCAGCTAGACTGACTAGGATGACTAATAGGCCAAAAGCCTAAGCCAAACTTATAATGCACAATTATGATGCAACACAAAACATGCCAAGACCAAAAGATGCATTTCTAACTACAAAAAGCCTTACAATTGAAATAACAATTCTATCATCTCATTACTTCTACAACAATTCATTCATTTCTTGATTCATTTCCTTAACTTCAACCCCAGTCCTAACTGCATCAACACTAACAAGTCTTTATTCTCAACTGAAGATACAAATCTAACTCATTACCATTCATAATCCAATTCATACTCAATCTCCAACAACCTGTGGCGTCATCAATACCAAACCTTAACTATTACATTTTCAATAACAATTTCATCACTATTTCATTCCATAGAACTCAGGCCTCCTCCCTGTATCTTTACACATCCCAATTACAGTTCCACACATATCTTTTGTCATTCATAAGCACCCTTTCTTCCCATGCTACTTCAAAAACTTTAAGCTTTACCAAGCCACCACCACATACAATTTCAGTTATCTTCTCATCTGCCACTATTCATCTCAATACAACACTTCTGCCATATACATAACCACCAACTCCACAATACAACATCTTAGCTCAACAATTTCATTACCTCAAGCAATCCAGTAAATCACTAAACCTAATACAACTTCAACTTCTCAAACACACAACCAATTCAACCAGGGGCGGAGCCACAGGTCGACTAAACCTGGCTGTAGCCCCCACCCCAAATTTCTAGGAAATTTGACCAAGCAAGGTAAATCACTTGCTAGCCGAAATAATTGGTGATTTTAGTCCACCTGATCAAGCAACTTAGCCCACCGTGTTTTTCAATTTAGTCCACCTGTATGGATTGTTTGATTGTTAAGGATGCAGAACTAAGAAACTGAAAAAGTATGAACGTAGCGTTTGATAATCAAGGTATGCTTCTTACTAATCCAAATTATCAAGTACCGAAATGGTTTTAAAGATTCTATTTTCTTAGGGTTTGTGTTTTTGTTTGATTCTCTGGGAGGTTATTTTCTATTATCATTTTGATTAATTTGTTTGTTTTTTTTACTTTTCTTAGATTAATACTTAGATACTGAGCAAGGAAGAACTGTGTTGTAAAGTCTGAGCAAGGATCAACTATAACTTTAGTTTCGGATATGCACAACAAGTGTTCGGTAAGACGTTCATTAGCCGCAAGACCATATGCCCGCAACTGATTCCAGTTAGCTCATGGCAGATTCCCGCTAGCAAACACCTCTGAATGCATCATTCAAGCAGATAAGCACATGTCCATTGTATCTGCAAAAAAACTAGTAAGGGTATGCACAGACAAATAATTGCCGATAGAAACACTCTTTACCCTCATCAGTGGAGACAGTCTTAATAGTCTCTCTCAAACGTTTTCTAGAGTACTGAGTACATCTTCAAAGGTTTTTTGCATAACAAAATGAATATTTATTACCTCTAGTATGTGAACTACATGAAAATTCTAGGCTTAAACTTTTGCTATCTTCAGTGTTCTTCTATGTAATCCTCGTGTAAATGACTAGCTGCCCACTAACGGCAATCCGCAAGATGTCGCTCTCTTCTGCATAATTAATCCCCATTTCCAATAGTATTTTTTTAGCAACATAAATTGTTGTACTGATTAAGTATAACGAAGAAAAGGAGTATGTCAACCAGGAATTTGAGCAAAGAAATCTTGCTCTCAAGGTTTGTATTTTCCTATTCTCATTTTAATTTCATATGGTCCTTCTTGTAACATTATTTATACATCATGTCTAGTTCTTGCTTTTAGGTGTGATAATGTTCATTTGCCTCACTTAGCAGAACAGTAACGAGCAACAAAATCCAGTAAAACTGATCCCAAAGCATGTGCATGAGGTCAAATCTTTTGGAATGATATACCCAGATGACGTTCTTTATAATGCGGCAAATTTTTCTCATGGCACTGCCTGTTGTTGGGAGCAGTACTTCTTATGAAGTTTATGTACACTCGTCAATGGCAGTACACATATCGGAATTACATTGATTGCATATTCATGTATATATAGTGCAAGGTGCAGTTCCTAGGAAAAACTAGACACCGATTAAAGTGCGAGAAGAAATATATTTTTAGCCCCCCTTATTTTGAAAACCTGGCTCCGCCACCGAATTCAACCATCTCCAACTCTGACAACTAGAGTCAGCTATACCAAACAACAATCTTAACTATAACTCACAGATTCACATACATTCGTATACACTCAAGAGAATCAATAATCTAACAATTGAAACAAAAATACTAAACTTAAACGAAGAAGGAATCTTACCCAAGCATTAGAATCCTCTGAATAGCTGAATTCCCAATTCAAGTTCATAACATGCATTCAACTCTTCAATTCGACCGAACCCAGTCTTCAATAATCCATCTAGAACCTTAAATTCAACTTCTAAATCTCCTCTGAGTTCTTCTTGTGAAACCCTAATTCTTCAACCTAACATCAACAGCTTCTGAACATCAATTTAAACAGCAACCCGTTGATTCTGCGTGCAACAGCTACTCTATATCGTTAACAATTCTACATAAACCCTTATTTCAATTTGGGGAAGAACACATGAACCCTAACCCTTCAATTTCTCAAATCAAACTCCCAAATTAACACAACAACCTCTTCTTCATGATCTGTTCCTAAAACCCATCCTTAATTTCTTCTTAAACAACACCAAATCGAACTCTTAATTCAACCTCCATCTACAGCATCATCCCCTTCTTCTCTCGAGTTCAATCAACTTCAGTTCTAACTTCATCTTCTGCTATTCATCATACTAATCAAGATCTTATGAATTTCTCACACGAAAACAAACTCAATTCTTCGAATTGAGATCGACATAGAAGAGAAAGAGAAAGAACAGGAAGAAGAAGAACGGAGAAGAAAGAAGAAGAAAGAGAAAGAAGAAAAGAGAAATGAGTTTCTCTTCGACACGCGTAGGAGATAAGGCCAACGAGATTTACTAAGGCACCCAAGAAAACGGAAAAGGGCAGCCCCAGTCGTACAACTCTGATATTATCTTCTTCGTCCGGTATCCGATTGACACGTTCGAGTAGCCCATCTCGCACAACTTTTCGAGACCTATACAAAGATACTAGTTTCGTGCCTAGATCGTTGTTAGATTAATTCCTATTAATTAACGTTTGCGTTAATCTAATCGATCCATTAGCGTCTAAATCGTGTCTTGACTGGTCTAATAGCGTTGACGAGCTTGAGGTTCGTTGCATTCTCCCCACCTTATAACATTTTCGTCCTCGAAAATCGAATCGTCCTTCTGGTCTTTAAAACTCCCAACCTTAAAGAGAAATACTATCTCTCGACTAAGTGCTAGTACTGCTCATACTTACAAACGCGCGAAAAACAACTCATTTTAAATGAGTTTCAAAGCAAAAAGAAATGAAACACAAGCCTATTTGGTTTTCCATAACTAAAATCTATAATTTGTGGCTCTAGGTTTAATAGACTAATTTTTATTTTAATATTTTAATGGTTCTAATTACGAGAGAAGATACTCTATAATAAAGTTTCTAAGTAAAATTTGGGATCTATCAGTTCACTAATAGAAGCAAGTCCTCCTTTTATGAATGGAAATCCATGCATGCAGTTGCCCTGTCTAGGTTAGCTAGGCCCGACAATGCTTTCCTACGAACAAAGATAACACAAACTTTCCTGAATTACAAACCTCACTATTCCATACTGGATTATTTCACTATTCGGCACTGGGGTTGCTAAGTGTCATTCAATTGAGACTAACTAATCTTTAATTCACTATTAAAATTTCTAAATATAATATAACTGGTTTCAACCTACAATTTTTACTTCAACATTTATATAATAACATACATACACAACGCAATAAATGAACAAACCAGCATGTTATATAAAATAATCAAACAATTCAATTCATCTTTTAATTATTGATTGTTTTTAGTGAATTAAGATTTATCTCACAAACCCAACCCAGTTCGAATCTAATCTAACAATCTATCTGGCACTGGTTATTAGATGGTCTTTAGCTTGTTACACACAAAAGAAATATACCTTCATTTAGATATGGGTAACCGTACCTAAACGTGTATATTGAGTTGGCTCAATAACAGTTAACCGAAGTTAGCCATATGAAAACTTTTCTCTTAACCTTGTTCATCTTAACACTTCTATATCAATTGATAATCAAATGAATCTAATTGTGTTACTCACAAAGTTGTTCAATTGTTTATATTCTTAAAGAAGTATACAAGACACAATTGAAGCAAAATCGGATTGATTCAAAAGAATCATTTCATGAACATTTTAGCCACGGTTTGCAAAGATTGCATTCCTTAATATATAAATGTATTTGTTCATGAGTATGAAATCATATTTAACCGATTTAAGAACTTGAACCACTTAAGTTTGTAAACGGGTACGCAAACTTAAGTTCCGGATATTGGTCACCAGCCGACAGTTTGCAAACGGGTACGCAAACTTTACCTCTGGACCGAACTCAGTTGAAATCGTTTGCGAACGGGTATGCAAACTAAATGAATCTAATTGTGTTACTGATAGAGTTGTTCAATTTTTTATATTCTCATAAAAGTATACAAGACATAATTGAAGCAAAATCGGATTGATTCAAAAGAACCAGTTCATGAACATTTTAGCAACGATTTGCAAAGATTGCATTCCTTAATATATAAATGAATTTGTTCATGAGTATGAAATCATACTGAACCGATTTAAGAACCTGAACCACTTAAGTTTGCAAACAGTTACGCAAACTTAAGTCCCGGACATTGGTCAGAAGACGACAGTTAGCAAACGGGTACGCAAACTTTAGCTCCGGACCGAACTCAGTTGAAACTGTTTGCGAACGGGTACGCAAACTTGGTTCCCGGACTTCAACAGTTAAATCAGTTTGCGAACGGGTATGCAAACTTAAGTACCCTGACTTAAACAGTTGAATAAGTTTGTGAACGGGTATGCAAACTTCCGGTCCTGAATTCCGTCACGCAGTCGGGTAGTTTCTTGAAAAAGGTTTTCGATATTGTTACAGAATGACTCAACGATACTGTAGAGTTCCGGTTCTCGATCAAGAGACTTCCCAAGTTCATCAAGAAAGCATGTTTTTATTCAAGACACTTTATTTTAAAGACTTCAATATCAATAATGTCAGCAGATTTTTTAAATATTCTGGTGAGTTCCATTTCAGCTTCTGACATAGTGTCAACTATCTCATCAGAGGGAATGCTATAAGAATCTGATAGCAAAAATTTTCTACCTCGGGATTTGGAAGAATCATCTAAGGAGTTATCGATTGAGGTAAGCCAAAGACATTTGGCATAATCAAAAACTTTGGAAGACATTTTTATGTGCATAAAAATGAGACAATCTTTTATCCACAAAAATCAGATTGCTACAAACACAGACTTATGAGGTCTTAAACGTGTTTGTATGCTCTAATACCAATTAAAAAAGCGGGAGTCTAAAAACCTCACCCAATATTTCATTTAGGTAATCTGTATGTATTAACTCCAATATAATTCCAAGAGAATCAACTAGACAGCCAGACTCAATCAAGGAAAATATGTCCAAGAGTTATATCTCTGTTTCTCAATGTAATCAGCAAATCAAACAGATAGAAATCCGCGAGCCTGATTATTATGAGAAACAACTTGAATGGTACCAAAGACCAATGTTCAAGTGTAAATCAATTTCTATCAACAACCAAAGGTTGGATTTACCAATTGATTGAACTACGCACAACCTGTGATATTTTAATTATATAGAAAATATAATGCGGAAAAGAAATAACACAGACACCAGAAGTTTTGTTAACGAGGAAACCGCAAATGGAGAAAAACCACGGGACCTAGTCCAGATTTGAACACCACACTGTTAAGCCGCTACAGACTCTAGCCTACAACAAGTTAACTTCGGACTGGAATGTAGTTGATCCCTAACCAATCTCACACATATTAAGGTACATTCGCGTTCCGTACGCCTTAGAATCCCAGCAGGACTCTATGCACTTTATTCTCATAGCTGATCTTACCCATAACTAAGAGTTGCTACGACCCAAAGTCGAAGACTTGATAAACAAATCTGTCTCACACATAAAAGTCAATTGAATAGATAAATTTGTCTCGCACAGAAATTCATACGGGTTTTTGTTTTGTCTTTTGGTAAATAAAGGTGAACAGGAACCAATTGATACACCGTTCTTATATTCCCGAAGAATAGCCTAGTAATATCAATCATCTCACAATAACTTAACTATATGGTAGTAGAACAAGTTATTGTTGAATCAGAAAGAATGAGACGAAGAGCTTTGTGATTACTTTTTATGTCTTACCTATCGCAAATCTTAGTGAAGATAATACTCAATACGATAGAACAAAGTAAGATCAGAACACACAACTAAAGAGAAAATAGTTGGGTCTGGCTTCAGAATCCCAATGAAGTTTTTAAGTCATTAACCTATAATGGTTTTAGGAAAAACCTAGGTTAAAGGAGAATCGACTCTAGTCGCGACTAGTATCACACAGGAGGTGTGGGGATTAGGCTTCCCAGTTGCAAGAGTTCTCCTTTATATAGTCTTCAGGGTTTGATAACTTTGGAACAAACCATTCAATATTCACTGTTAGATGAAACCTGATTTAAGATTCAAGCTAATATCTTTCTACCGTTAGATGGTCTTTAGCTTGTTACACACAAATGAAATATACCTTCATTTAGATATGGGTAACCGTACCTAAACGTGTATATTGAGTTGGCTCAATAACAATTAACAGAAGTTAGCCATATGAACACTTTTCAATTAACCTTGTTCATCTTAACACTTCTAGATAAATTGATAATCAAATTAATCTAATTGTGTCACTCATAGAATTGTTAGATTGTTTATATTCTCATAGAAGTATACAAGACACAATTGAAGCAAAATCGGATTGATTCAAAAGAATCAGTTCATGAACATTTTAGCCACGGTTTGAAAAGATTGCATTCCTTAATATATAAATGTATTTGTTCATGAGTATCAAATCATACTTAACCGATCTAGGAACCTGAACCACTTAAGTTTTTAAACGGGTACACAAACTTAAGTTTCGAACATTGGTCAGAAGCCGACAGTTTGCAAACAGGTACGCAAACTTTAGCTCCTGATCTAACTCAGGTTAACCCATTTACGAACGGGTATACAAACTTGGTTCCCGGACTTCAACAGTTAAATCAGTTTGCGAACGGGTATGCAAACTTAAGTACCTTGACTTATATAGTTGTATAAGTTTGCGAACGGGTATGCAAACTTCCGTTCCTGAATTCCGTCATGCAGTAAGGTAGTTTCTTGAAAAAGGTTTTCGATATTGTTAGAGATTTACTCAACGATACTGTAGAGCTCCCGTTCTCGGTCAAAAAACTTCTCAAGCTCATCAAGAAGCTGAGCATGTTTTTCTTCAAGTCACTTTATTTTAGAGTCTTGAATATCAGTAATGTCAACATATTTTTTTAATGTTCTGGTGAGTTCCATTTCAGCTTCTGACATAGTGTAAACTATCTCATCAGAGGGAATGTTATCAGAATCTGATAGCAAAAAAATTCTACCTCGGGATTCGGAAGAATCATCTAAGGAGTTATCTTTTGAGGTAAGCCAAAGACATTTGGCATAATCAAAAACTTTGGAAGACATTTTTATGTGCGTAAAAATGAGACAATCTTCTATCCACAGAAATCAGATTGCTACAAACACAGACTTATGAGGTCTTAAATATGTTTGCCTGCTCTGATACCAATTGAAAAAGCGGGGGTCTAACAACTACACCCAATATTTCGTTTAGGCAATCTTTATGGACTAAATCCAATATAATTACAAGAGAATCAACTAGAAAGTCAGACTCAATCAACAAAAATATATCCAAGAGTTATATCTCTGTTTCTCAATGTAATCAGAAAATCAAATAGATAGAAATCCGCGAGCCTGATTATTATGAGAATCAACTTGAACGGTACCAAAGACCAATGTTCAAGTGTCAATCAATTTCAATCAAAAACCAAAGGTTGGATTTACCAATTGATTGAACTACGCACAACCTGTGATATTTCGATTATATAGAAAATATAATGCGGAAAATAAATAACACAGACACCAGAAGATTTGTTAACGAGGAAACCGCAAGTGAAGAAAAACCACGGGACCTAGTTAAGATTTGAACACCACACTGTATTAAGCCGCTACAGACTCTAGCCTAAAACGAGTTAACTTCGGACTGGAATGTAGTTGAGCCCAAACAAATCTCACACTGATTAAGGTACAGTCGCGTTCTTTACGCCTCTTAATCCCAGCAGGACTCTACGCACATAATTCCCTTAGCTGGTCTCACCTACAAATAAGAGTTGCTAAGACCCAAAGTCGAAGACTTGATAAACAAATATGTCTCACACAGAAAAGTCTATTGAATAGATAAATCTATCTCCCACAAAAATACATACGAGTTTTTGTTCTGCTTTTTTATAAATCAAGGTTAACATGAACCAATTGATATACCGGTCTTATATTCCCGAAGAACAGCCTAGTAATATCAATCACCTCAAAATAACTTAACTATATGGTAGTAGAACAAGTTTTTGTGGAATCAGAAAGAATGAGACAAAGAGCTTTGTGATTACTTTTTATATCTTAACTATCGGAGATAAATCTAGAGAAATTTTTTGAGAAGATAATACTCAATACGATAGAACAAAGTAAGATCAGAACACGCAACTACAAAGAAAATAGTTGTGTCTGGCTTCAGAATCCCAATGAAGTCTTTAAGTCGTTAACTTATAATGGTTTTAGGAAAAACCTAGGTTAAAGGAGAATCGACTCTAGTCGCAACTAGTATCACACATGAGGTGTGGGGATTAAGTTTCCCAGTTGCTAGAGTTCTCCCTTATATAGTCTTCAAATCAGGGTTTGATAACTTTGGAACAAAGCAATCAATATTCACCGTTAGATGAAACCTGATTTAAGATTCAAGCTAATATCTTTCCACCGTTATATGGTCTTTAGCTTGTTACACACAAATGAAATATACCTTCATTTAGATATGGGTAACCGTACCTAAACGTGTATATTGAGTTGGCTCAATAACAGTTAGCCGAAGATAGCCATATGAACACTTTTCTATTAACCTTGTTCATCTTAACACTACTAGATCAATTGATAATCAAATTAATCTAATTGTGTTACTCATAGAATTTTTCAATTGTTTATAATCTCATAGAAGTATACAAGACACAATTGAAGCAAAATCGGATTGATTCAAAAGAATCAGTTCATTAACATTTTAGCCACGGTTTTCAAAGATTGCATTTCTTAATATATAAATGTATTTGTTCATGAGTATGAAATCATACTTAATCGATTTAAGAACCTGAACAACTTAAGTTTGCAAACGGGTACTAAAACTTAAGTTCCGGACATTGGTCACAAGCTGACAGTTTGCAAACGGGTACGCAAACTTTACCTCTGGACCGAACTCAGTTGAAACCGTTTGCGAACGGGTACGCAAACTTGGTTCCCGGACTTCAACAGTTAATTTAGTTTGCGTATGGGTATGCAAACTTAAGTACCCTGACTTAAACAGTTGAATAAGTTTGCGAACGGGTATGCAAACTTCCAGTCTTGAATTCCATCACGCAGTCGGGTAGTTTCTTGAAAAAAGGATTTCGATATTGTTAGAGAAGGACTCAACGATACTGTAGAGTTCCCGTTCTCTATCAAGAGACTTCTCAGGTTCATCAAGAAGCTGACCATGTTTTTCTTCATGATACTTTATTTTAGAGTCTTGAATATCAATAATCTCAGCAGATTTTTTTAATGTTCTGGTGAGTTCCATTTCAGCTTCTGACATAGTGTCAACTGTCTCATCAGAGGGAATTTTATCAGAATCTGATAGCAAAAAATTTCTACCTTGGGATTTGGAAGAATCATCTAAGGAGTTATCCTTTGAGGTAAGCCCAAGACATTTGGCATAATCAAAAACTTTGGAACACATTTTTATGTGCGTAAAAATGAGACAATCTTCTATCCACAGAAATCAGATTGCTACAAACACAGACTTATGAGGTCTTAAACCTGTTTGCCTACTTTGATACTAATTGAAAAAGCGGGGGTCTAACAACCACACCCAATATTTCGTTTAGGCAATCTGTATGGACTAACTCCAATATAATTACAAGAGAATCAACTAGACAGTCAGACTCAATCAACGAAAACATATCCAAGAGTTATATCTCTGTTTCTCAATGTAATAAGCAAATCAAACATATAGAAATCAGTGAGCCTGATTATTATGAGAATCAACTTGAACGGTACCAAAGACCAATGTTCAAGTGTCAATCAATTCCAATCAACAACTAAAGGTTGGATTTACCAATTGATTGAACTACGCACAACCTGTGATATTTCGATTATATAGAAAATATAATGCAGATTAGAAATAACACATACACCAGAAGTTTTGTTAACGAGGAAACCGCAAATGAAGAAAAACCATGGGACTTAGTCCAGATTTGAAAACCACACTTAATTAAGCCTACAGACTCTAGCCTACTACAATACAAGTTAACTTCAGACTTGAATGTAATTGAGCCCTAACCGATCTCACACTGATTAAGGTACAGTCGCGTTCCTTACGCCTCTGAATCCCAGCAGGACTCTACGCACTTGATTCCGTTAGCTGATCTAGCCCACAACTAAGAGTTGCTAAGACCCAAATTCGAAGACTTGATAAACAAATCTGTCTCACACAGAAAAGTCTATTGAATAAATAAATCTGTCTCCCACAGAAATACCTACGAGTTTTTGTTCCGTCTTTTGATAAATCAAGGTTAACATGAACCAATTGATACACCGGTCTTATATTCCCGAAGAACAACCTAGTAATATAAATCACCTCACAATAACTTAACTATATGGTAGTAGAACAAGTTATTGTGGAATCACAAAGAATGAGACGAAGAGCTTTGTGATTACTTTTTATATCTTACCTATCGGAGATAAATCTCGAGAAAATATTAGATAAGATAGTACTCAATATGATAGAACAAAGTAAGATCAGAACACGCAACTACAGAGAAAATAGTTGGGTCTGGCTTCAGAATCCCAATAAAATCTTTAAGTCGTTAACCTATAATGGTTTTAGGAAAAACCTAGGTTAAAGGAGAATCGACTCTAGTCGCAACTAGTATCACACATGAGGTGTGGTGATTAGGTTTCCCAGTTGCTAGAGTTCTCCCTTATATAGTCTTCAGGGTTTGATAACTTTGGAACAAAGCAATCAATATTCGTTAGATGGAACCTGATTTAAGATTCAAGCTAATATCTTTCCACCGTTAGATGGTCTTTATCTTGTTACACACAAATGAAATATACCTTCATTTAGATATGGGTAACCGTACCTAAACGTGTATATTGAGTTGGCTCAATAACAGTTAATCGAAGTTAGCCATATGAACACTTTTCTCTTAACCTTGTTCTTCTTAACACTTCTAGATCAATTGATAATCAAATGAATCTAATTGTGTTACTCATAGAGTTGTTCATCTTAACTCAGTTGAAACCGTTTGCGAACGGGTACGTAAACTTGGTAACCGGACTTCAACAGTTAAATCAGTTTGCAAACGGGTATGCAAACTTAAGTACTCTGACTTAAACAGTTGAATAAGATCAGAATACGCAACTACAGAGAAAACAGTTGAATAAGTTAGCTTATAAGCAATTTTCAAGTGATCGAATGATCAATACGAAACATTCCGAGCCTATATTAAATGACTGTCTCACACAAATCATGTAAGAGTTTACCGGGTGATTTTTCACGTGATCATCTTTTGACTTTCGTCTAGAATAATGATGAACGTAGTTAAAGCGAAAAGCTTTCCAACACATATTTCGAGAAAGATATAAGCGAGTTTGACTCAGCTCGAAATATCATATATGTATAATGTAAAGTCTATATAGCTATACGACTTTTGTCTCAATAAGAGATAGAAAAGAATAGACTTCTGAGTGATAGATGAGGTCAAGTCTCCACATACCTTTTGTTGATGAAGTTCCACAAGATCCCCTTAGTAGTTCTTCGTATTTGATCGATGAATGCCGTGAAGTCTAATGCTCAACTACACTTTCTATCCTAATCCGAGACTTAGCTATAAGTAGACTAGAAATCAAGACTTATAGTTTTGGCAACTAAACTTGACAACAAGCTTGAGATAGCAACGCTTGCGAGTTCGACCGAGCAGTGGTCTAACAAGGTTAACGACTTGAAGACTTCATTTGGGATTCGTGAAGCTAGATCCAACTATTTTCTCTGTAGTTGCGTATTCTGATCTTACTTGTTCTATCTTATTGAGTTTTATCTTCTCTAAGATTTACTCAAGATTTATCTCCGATAGGTAAGATATAAAAAGTAATCACAACAGTTCTTCGTTTCAGACTCTTGTGATTCCGCAATAACTTCTTCTGTTAATCAGTTAGGTTATTATGAGGTGACTAATATTTCTAGGCTGCTCTTCGGGAGTATAAGAACGAATTATTAGTTGAGTTTCATGTTCAACTTGATTTATCTAAAGACGAAAACAAAACTAGAATAAACATATTTGTGGGAGAAAGATTTGTTTATAATTCTTCGACTTTGGGTTGTAGCAACTCTTTGTTGTGGGTGAGATCAGCTAAGGGAATCAAGTGTGCAGAGTCTTGCTGGGATTTAAGAGGCGTAAAGAACGCGATTGTACCTTAATCGCTGTGAGACTTGGTTAGGGATCAACTACATTCCAGTCCAGATTTAACTTGTAGTAGGCTAGAGTCTGTAGCGGCTTAATACAATATGGTGTTCAAATCTGGACCAGGTCCCTGGGTTTTTATGCATTTGCGGTTTCCTCGTTAACAATTTTCTTGGTGTCTGTGTTATTTCTTTTGCGCATTATATTTGTTTATATAATTGAAATATCACAAGTTGTGCGTAGTTCAATCACAGTTGATAAATCCGACCTTGTTTGTTGGATAGAACTTGATTGACACTTGGACATTGGTCTTTGGTACCGTCCAAGTTATTCTCATATCAATCAGGCTCACGGATTTCTATCTGTTCGATTTGTTGATTGTATTGAGAAAGAGATAAATCTCTTTGATATATTTCTTGATTGAGTTTCACTTTTAAGTTGGTGTTATCAGAATTATATTGGAGTTTAGTCCATACAGATTGCCGAACTAAATATTGGGTGTGGTTGTTATACCCCTGCATTTTTAATAATATCATTACAACTAATCGCGGAGTCAGAAAACGACTTACAAGCCACAAAAACGTACTGAGTTGAGAAAATTATCTTGTCTAGAAAAGGCCTAAGTCTATTAGCAATAATTTTGGTAATAATCTTCATTGTGAAGTTACACAGACTAATTGATCTGTACTCTTTTATGGTAGTCGGACATTTATTCTTGGGGATAAGACCTATAAAGGTCTTGTTTAGTCTAGTATCCAAATGTCCTCTGCGAAAGAAATCCTAAACAAGTTTGGTAACATCAAAATGACCATCGGGACCCGGAGCCTTATGAGACTCTAATTGTTTCGTATTTAGTCTAGTATCCAAATGACCATCGGGACCCGGAGCCTTATGAGACTCTAATTGTTTCATTGCCAATTTTATTTCCTTACCGTAACATCACAAGTCAGCTTAGCATTATCACTCACAGAAATAACAGAAGGAAACAAATTTTCAATTGCATTATCATCACAACTATTGCTACTAACTGAAAACATGTTACAAAAATGCTCATAGGGACATAATTTAACCATATATTGTTATTGTTCTTAAGCCTAACTATTATGTTTCTACTTCTTCTAACCAGATTAAAAGAGTGAAAGAACTTAGTATTCATGTCCCCTTCAAGTAGCCAGCTTATTCTAGACTTCTGCTTCCAAAACATTTCCTCCATCTGATAAAATTTAAATATTCACACAAACTTAGTCATGTAAGCTTTATTATTATCAGATGGATCTCTCTCAAAATCACATTGGGATTTATTTAACTCCTGCAAAGATTTTCGAATGCTATTATTCAAATTACCAAAGACGGTTTTTTTCCATTTCCTAAAGTCTTTCCGAAATCCGTCCACACAATTGAAAAAAAATATTCTGCGAACAACCATCACCATTTGGATTTCAGACGTTCTTGACAATTTCAAGAAACCTATCATCCTCAGTCCACACGGATTCTAGTCTATAAGGTCTCACTCTAAACTTAGATTTAGGTTCAAGATCAATAAGAATAACCCTATGATCAGAATCAAAGTAAGGTAGGTGTAATACCTGAGCATTAGGAAACCTACTACACCATTGAAGATCAGCAAGAACCCTATCCATCCTCTTCTTGATGTTTTCCAGACCCACCCTCTTGTTGTTCCATGTCCATTTAGGACCATGAGTTCCCAAATCAATAAGCCTACACGGATTGACAACATTATTCAACTCCTTCAACTTTCTTGTTGTTGGGACCTTACCCCCGGCTTTCTCCTTCTCATTATCAATAGTATTCAAATCCCCCATCACTATCCATTCAGCACCGTTCATTTCAGTCACTCCACTCGTGTCATTTCAAACTCTCTTCCTATTAACCTTGTTGGTGCTAGCATAGATGGACGAAAGAATCCAAGACCTTTGGAATGTTGTAGTAACCAAAGCATGGAAAGACCATCTTGATTGAGAAGTAGCCTAAATTTTACTTTCATCTTCATTCCAGAGAATGCACATTCCACTCGAAAAACCCACTGGATCCAAAATAATTGAATAATTTAGGTACAGTGAGAAACAAATATTTTAAAAATACCTATATTACTCAAAAAATTCTGAAATTAATGTGAATACATTTTTAAGGTGTTTTACAAAGGTTAAAAATAGAATGAAACGAAAACATATAATAAAACAATTATCATTAATAGTCAAACTAACATGACTCATAAATTTTCATTGTTTAATCAAATAGAATTTTATAACAAAGTATTGTTTCATTGGTTACACATTAACCCATTAATTTCCAAAGTACTAATTAAAATAATCAATAAATACTCAATAAATCATCTACAAGAGTTTGATGATATTTTATTAGAAATTTTAAATCATAAATCCTATGCAAAATACTAATTATAGCACCAAATCCAATCTCTATGCTTTTCCGCCATTAGCTCCTTGTAGTGCCATAAAATCTGGAATTTTTTGTCATGAAACGACGTGAGTTGTGACACCCAGTAGGAAAAGAAGCAACAAAACATTTTATATAATATTTTTCAATTCCTTTGAAAACAACAAACATGATTAACAACATCGAAAGCACATGGAAACACCACATCCATAAAAATCAATCAATCAATCTGCTCGCCCCAGGGATCCCCATGTGGGTTTAAAGAAACAAAACCGTTCCCAATGATATCTCGTATCCCATCAAAAATGATTTTAAGAACCGCAATCTATGGACCACAGCCCAACATTCATAATCATGCTCACAACATCATTTATCATCCATATATTAATGAAAACTTGCAAACATGAATTTAACTAAAAGAAACTTAAATAGAAAAAGGCTTTTGATTGTGTTGCGCCTGCCTCAAATGCGAGCAAATAATCCTAAAGAAATACATATGCAAAACACCCATCGCAAAGAGACCCCAACTCCGCAAGTCAACCACTAACGTTTTTCCTTTTCTTCTAACGATGTATATGGCAAAGTATTTCTATACATATCTTTGTACTGCCGCAAGCTCTACTTCTATGATATTTTATCTGACTAGCAGAATAGGAAAAAGAACCGATTTCTCCTAAAAGCGATGGCTTTATACAATATTTTAGTCAAACCCTAGACTTAACTATCTCAAATCATCTATAGTTCTGCGCCAATAAACTTCTTAGACCGAAAAATAGTGGCTCAACCAAAGTTTTCTTAGCATCCAGCCAAAAACAAGTCAATAAACCAATAGCTACTAGATTTGTGCCCGTGCTACGCACAGGGCATTTTTTTCTTTTAACTTGGTGTGCGACGGGGCTCCCGTGGCGATGCATTTTTTATTTGGGGTGCGCGGGGCTTTGCCCCACCCCGTGGCCATGCATTTTTCATTTGGTGTGCACGGGGCTTCGCCCCCCGTGGCGATGCATTTTTTATTTGGTGTACGCAAGGATTTGCCCCGCCCCGTGGTGATGCATTATTTGGTGTGTGCGGGACAAATACATTAAATAGGTGGAAAATATGTGCAGATTTTATTTATTTTTTCCTTTTATTTTCGCTGAAAATATGTGTAAAATATATGAATTTTTTCCCCCTTTATATGTTAATTTGGAGAAAAAAAAAGAATCCTGATACAGTAGGTACTCGATTCCAAATTGAATTTGGACTTTCATAAAATTCTAAACACGGTAAGTTAGGTTTTCCTTTTGAGTTTGTAATTTTTAAAATGATTATACGTTGCCGAATGTCCTCACCTAAATATTGTCGGGCGATAATAGTATGTTTAGTTACCTGGTCATTGTAGCCGAGGACTCATTAGGAACGATCCTAATGTTTAGTTCGAAGGATCATGATGTTTAGTACTTCGAATGATAGTAGTATGTTAGTTGGTCGGGTCATAGTAGCTGAGGCCTACGGCCTCGCCATCAGGAACAGTCCTAATATTTACTTATTCTGGACTCGTGTTTAGTTAGTCTGGGATTACATCGCCGGTCATTAGGAGCAGACCATAGGTCCATGTGGTTAGTTTGTCGGGTCATAAGAATCCAAGATTTTCTAACCATTGGATCGTCACACACAGACCACTTGAATTTTCTTATTGCATCCATGTAACACCGTAGTACCATACCTTTGCAGGAAAAATTCCATTAGAGCTGGAACTTACTGTGGCATTTTCCTTCTACCTTTTGTCCATCAATTGTATGTATTAAAAATAAGATATCTACCCTTCTTTGAATCTTAATTAATATATTGCGATCCAAGTTACATTCAAATAAAAACGGTGCCAGTAAAAATCAATTATAGCACTAGATTGTATGCCCGTGCTACGCACCGGGCGGACCCGAATCCATCCATTATCATCTCTTTTTTTTTAACCATATTTTTAGTTTTGTGTGATGTTGCTTCCCCGTCCCGATGCATTTTTGATTTGGTGTGGCTCGGCTTCGCCTTGTTCCGTCGCAATGACTTTTTGATTTGGTGTGATGATTGCATTAATGCTACCCACCACGGGTTTTTTTTTGTGTATCATATTTTTGATTTGGGGTGATGTGGCTTTGCCTCACCCCGTTGTGCAGTTTTTATCTAGTATCGTGTGGCTTCGCTTCTCCCCGTCGCGATGCATTTTTTATTTAGTGTGATTATTCATCCAGTCTATAAAAATCCATAGAAGGTGATTATCTTCTTTTAAGACGGAATTTGATCTGAAATTGATTAATAATAAATAAACAAATTATTACCCCAGTGCTATGTAAACATATGTCAAAGTACATTGATAATTCAATCTCTAATCTAACATTTTATTAAGTTTTTGAGTGACAATCTTTTTCTTAGAGCACTGGATATGCTTGTTGCAAGCTGCTTCACTTGCTGCTGAGTGGATTCTTCATTAATCTATATCATTCGGGTTGTGTAAGTGAACTGCACCTGTGCTTCAAAGTTGACAAATTGAGGTCATGAGATTGTAAGGGAAAATATGATTTCCCGTAAAAAAAAATTGATTCCCAGTTTTAGGAGTGAAAGTACTCCAACAATGATAACATGATAGCTATGATCTACCCTAGAACTCATTTAAGCAGATGCCATTTAAGTAGAATAAAGTAACCTTTTTTTTTCTCCCCTTTCGCCAAAAAATATGAATCATTTAATACTAAGTGAAAGAAAAAAAAAAGAGACTAACCAAGAAGCCATGTTGTCCAACTTAAAATTCAGTAATTGAAGTTCTGTAGAAACGGATCGGCTACATTTCAGCCATTGTTGTTGCAGAAACCCCTAAATTGCGTACTGGTTGCAACTGCAGTGTATCCCAAACATTCTCATTCCGGTAGTATTTCCATGTGCAATCTTCTTCCGGTTTTCAAAGTTCCACCAGGTGTCCCTGCATATTCATAAACCCCAACATTATATATAAATGGAAAACATATCTTATTAAAAAGATGGTTTAATAAGAAAACGCTTTTACTGAATCCATGATGAATTCAGCCACCGATAATCGGAATTCAAATTCTACTCGAGGTTTCGTTAATGATGCTTCCAAAACACAAAAGGCTGATAAATCTATACTTATATTTTATTTTAATACTCAACTAAATGTTAAACCTCCAGTTCAAATGACATGGAAGGCTGTTAATAGCCAAAATTTGTAAATCAACTTGGATAGATTAATACCTCTTAAGTGTTAATAAGCCTCCAGCAGCCATCAGGATCATTTCTAGTAGAAGGTGTGACAAAGTTCCAGTACCGATTACGCTTACGATCTTGACCAATGGGGCAAAGACCTACTCTGTTCTTTGACCAATGTAAGAGTTATATCGTGACCGCAATTTATCCTCAACAGCATTATGCATGTCACTGCTGATAATATTCTTGGGTTACATTGCGACTTTTTACAGAATTTGCGCATTGCTGACCTTTTGTGTAACTTGATAGGTTTTCCTTAGAAATATCCCATTTCCACGAAATAGAAGCTTCAATTGGGTTCTCGTTTGTACTATAGCCTTAAATGTTGTTGCTTTTAATTAATTTTCATTCTTAATCCTCATCTGCATCTCCAAAATCTTCATCTATATCCTCGCCTGCAACAGCTGTTGTTGTTGTTGTACCATCAAATTCTGAATTTCTTGCTGATTAAAAAAAGAACATATTGGTTAGAGTAAATTTTGTTTCAATTGGTGCAAAAAAACTAAGGATTACATAGAAGTATATTATACCTAATATGGCTAATGAAGTTCATCCCAACAGATGAGCACCCTTTTTCACATAAAATGCAGTATGCCGTACCACTCAATATTCTTTGAAAGTGTACTGCCACAACAGCTTTGCATCTCAAGCAAAGCGAAGTTCAGTTGCGTAGTTCCTAATAATGAATAAATGCCTTAGTTGGTCCGCAGTTTGTGAACAGGAAAATACTTGTCAAGTTGTATAACTGAATTGAGTTGTTATATATGCGTCTAATCGCATAGGCCTATGGAGACAACAAGGATTAAACATATAAATACCAACTAAACTCAGTTACATGTGCCATCTTAATCTCTGCGTTGCATTTGTTAACTCGCAGCTACAACACGAATAGTATAACTCCTCAAATCTGAACACTTGGAAATATAGAGCTGGTGAGACGAAGAATAGTATTTTGCTTTCTGAATGTCTCCCTCCTATTTGAATTCTGTATGAAAATGAGAAAAAAAGTGAAAATATAATCATAAAGTGAAATTAACTGATCATATGAAAATGATTTATTCTTAACCAAATCTGTAATTTATACCCTAACTTAAGATTTCAATTTCCAAAAGAAACTAAAATGAAACCCTATACAATTCTCTATTCTTCAATTAAGAACAAACTCATCACTAATTACTCAGTTTATAATTCAATTTCACATTTTTCTAAGAGACAATTGACAAACCCTATATGTACAATTCTCTATTCTTCAATTAAGAACAAACTCAACACTAATTACTCAGTTTCTAATTCAATTTCACATTTTCTAAGAGACAATTGACAAACCCTACATGTATTCTGATTTACCTTCTCATGCGTTTGAGTCAACCAAAACAATCAGTACAACCATCAGCATCCCTTTCTTAAGCTTTATCCTCATCCCTGGATCTCAAAACTGCTCTTGATTCCTTCATCTCAAAACAAAACCCTAACTCTATCTCTTTACTGTTCCATCGACTCATCATCATTATTAGTAACTTTTCTTTGGACTCAAACTCAATTCACCATCACTGGTTCTCATAAAACCCTAATTCACTAATCCTTCCATGTGAGTTGTGAATCAGTAGCTAAATCTCCTCCCTTACTCTCAACACACAATACCCATCTCTAATCTCCATCTGCATATTCTAAATCGAACTCCTCTTCCTAATATACAACTTATTCAATTTTAGCAGAAACCCTAATTTCTATTTCTTCTGATTTCTTCTTCTTTCAGAGGTCAATTAGCTTCACGATTCATCACCCTCTTCTTTGATTTATCTGGATCTCAAGATTTACATGAATCACTCACAAAAAGAAGCTCGATTCATTGGAATTGAATTCGACAGGGAGAAAGAGATGAAGAACGGAAGAAGAAGAAGAAGAGAAGAAAACTCTCTTCGATACATTGGTATCTCCGTTAGCTTTAGGTCTAGCTTTTGACGGAGGTACTGTCCACACCAACGGCGTCAATTAACGTCCAGTTAAGATTCAGTGTAAACAAAGTGTAATAAATTATTTAGGCACAAAAGCTGACAGAAGTATTGTATACCCACGTTTTTGCTAACGGTGTTACAAACGGTCCGTTAAATACAGAGTGTAAACAGAGTGTTATCCATGTTTCAATGTTTTGACCAATAGAATCCCGCCAAGTGTCCTCACCAGATTTACTTATGCCCAAAGCTCTTTTCTCATTAACTCTGAGGGGGTATCACGGTCACCGTGCGACGTGGAGGCTTATATGACTTGGGATTTTAAAGGTTTTGATATAATTGCTAAAAAAGAAAAGAGTTGGCAATCAATTTACATCAAAAAAATTTACTTCTCAAGGGCAAGAATAAATCAGATCCCGCACATTGGCTTTAATAATAGTGTGAAAACAACCACGTCAAGGTTTTTTTGTTCAGCCCAGTATGACAAATTGAACTGGACCAACAAAATATTATCGCTCATGTCTCTGCAGGGATAGTAGAAACCCATAAGGAAGTGCTATCACAAACATCATTTTTTTTCATCGACTTAACACTAAAAAGAACAATTATGTAAACTACAACATATAAAACGTTCTGTACATGTTCATAGCTTATGCTACTATGAATGCATCTGACCGTGGGTCTATAGCGAACAGATACGTAGCTTAACTTTTACTGAAAGTTGATTGTTTCTCGTTGTTTTTAACTGTATGTACTCTCGTATAAATTCATAGATTTTGTACACGTCCAGTGCCTCATAAAACTGGAGCTCGGATCATTAGAAATGAATAAGATACTTTCTACCCCAAGGGCTTCAACTATTGTTGTGGAGGCAATGCCTAAGGTGCAGATCCTGATGGCTCGAACTGAAAATTACGCAAGAGTGTGATGCATGCATTGTTGAGACAATCTGAAATAAGTGCATTATGTTCCTCTTGCTTAAGCATTAACTTTAGTTTTTAACTGCCATTGTCGTTTGTGCCAATATGCTAGATATTGATAACCACTATTTTTTGTTTAGTTTTGTTTACTGCATTAACTTTAGTTTTTAACTGCCATTGTCGTTTGTGCCAATATGCTAGATATTGACGACCACTATTTTTTGTTTAGTTTTGTTTATTCAGTTATGTATAATCAAGAAATCATATGGAACACTGACGTGAGACCTTATTTTGTATAAAATCTAGTGCCCTTGGATGTAGCTTTCTACCCACGGTATCAAAGTGTTTCCAGAAGTGTGTTTCCATCTTTTGTTTAGCTCTTCTGCTCTTTGGCAGTCGTTCCATTATTCTATACTTATGTTTTTAAAGTCTAAGCATAAATATTCAAAAGGTTGCATGTTCAGTAACTTTAGTGATTAGAATAAGCTTATGCAGATTCAAATTAATAAAAAAAGGAGCCAAAAATAAAAAAGATCATGAGAAAGAAAATAAATACTGAAACGATAAATTGGTAAAACCCTAATAAAAAACAAATCAAAAATTCATATGAAAGAGAGTCAGCAAATCCAAACTCACTTCACAATCATTCCAGATAATACACCATGTACCAAACAACATCAAGGTCATCGGGAACAAAAGAAAAGGGTTTTTTCCTTAAAAAAGTTCTATAAGAATCTGCTTAGGGCTTGAGCGCTGTCGCGTAAAATCTATATTAAGGTTTGTTGAGTCTTTGTAGTTTTCTTTGGAGAGGAAGGAATTTTAGTTATATCAGGAATCACATGTAGGAGAGAAAGAGGTAGGAGAAGAGAAAAGAAACCTCAGACAACAAAAGCCGTTAGAACACACCCAAACAAAAATAAATAAGCAGCAGTAAGAAAAACCTACCTTTGATACTCGTGGTGTGTTTTACAGTAAAAACCCTAATCGCATTAACCTACTATCACCTGCATTAATCAATAAAAAACAATCAGTTGTTAAGTGATCATAGTCAGTACTCACCAACTAAACTCAAATCAGAAAAATAAAAAGAAAACCCTAAATTGGCTATTAGAATTCATACAGTAGTACTGATGGTTGTAACAGTCCATATCAAAAGAATGGGATATGACCTTACAGTTTATAGAATCACCGACCTTAACTTCCTTATATTAGCATCTTAACTCAAGTGGACTTTCTAACAGTGCGACAGATTTAAGGTAGTTGAAACAAACCTCATGTAGGGAATTCCTCCACATCTTTCCTTTCTGGCTATTGGCGTCTTCTCCACATCTTTCCTTTCTCTCTCCTCCAGTAAGTTCTCATACGCCCTATATGACTTAAACAATTTAGTGGCAGTTCAATTGAAAAACCAAGAAAAGTAGAAGCACAAAATAGATACATGAACATGGTAAGCTTTTCTAATGAAGTTCCTCAGCAAGGTATTACAATTATAAAATCACAAATCAAGCACACCCCAGAACCAAAGCAAAAACCAATAAAATAAATTACCTGAATCTTAAAGAAAATAAAATAAAATAACGAACTGTAGAAGAAGATTAAAAATTACCTTCCTTTTTTCTTTGGGTAGGAAGCAACCGAGTTGTCATGGTTGTCTCTTATCAATCAAGTAAAATCAGATGCTCCCAAGTTAGGCGTTTGTTCTTTAATACATCCTCTTAGTGGTATATTTACGGAAGCATAGTGGCATGGGGAAATGTTCCAGTCTGTTATTAGGAAATCAAAGTATTTACGGAAGCATAACCAAATCAGGAAAACTAACGTCTATAAATAACGAATCGATCTGTGCCGTGGAATGACGAAATCGATGGTCTGATTTGTAAGGCTACACAAACACCACTTCTTCCTATTTGGTTTCATTTTTTTAATCTTTTTCCTATTCTTTTTAAACAAATAATACGTTGTCAAGTGTCCTCACCAAAACACTCGTTTCACAAAACTCAAAAAAGGCTTATTTCGACCAATAGAAAGCGAGGGTTTCCTCACCGTTGAACGTGGGGGCTTTATTTATCTAGGCCTTTAAGTCTTTAGATTTGACACGCTGCAAGGTTATAAAATACTGACCAATCGGCTTTCCTAAATGACAACAAAACAACCCATTATACAGTGACATGCAATAAAAAAGAAAATAATGTCATAGGAAGTGGTTCAAAGTTATCTGATTGTGTTACTCGATTAGATCACGGCGTAAGAACTTTTCTCGCTTTTCCTTCCTATTCCTTGGGAAATTTTTAATCTAACAATCAATAAGACGTCAACAAGTGGTAGTATGGCTTTTTAATTAATCTAATTCTTACAACCAAGTCCACGTACTGGTTCCTTTTTGGTTTCATAATGTATATATAATATAATACTAACATTGGTCAACCAAAATTTATTATGGCAGACAACTTCTACATATCTAGTTAAGCCAAAATGACATGTGCCCACACTAACCACTACTAACTTAAGGCTAGGCATAAATATAATAATATTAAATAAAAAAATGATAAATAAAATACGTTTCCAAAAATTAATATAAGACCAAGATTTCTCCTTTTCTTTTTTGTTTCTATGTAAAATGACTAATTTACCCCTACTAGTAAAATGACATAAATACCCTTGAAAATTGGGACGGGCCTTACAACCCTTCCACCTTTAAGGAATTTCTTCACGAAATTTAGAGGTTACCTTGGAAAAGCGCGGGTATTTGCTCTGAATCTCAGACTCTAATTCCCACGTCGCTTCCTCGACCTGGCGATGCTGCCACTGCACCTTAACCATTGGAATGGTTTTAGTGCGGAATACATGCTCCTTAAAGTCCAAAATTCGAGCTGGTTGCTCCACGTACATAGCATCATCTTGGATCTCGAAATCTTCCCAAGCAATAATATGTCCAGGTCAATAGCATATGAAGGATCTTTCTCGTACTTCCGTAACATTCACACGTGAAAAGTGTCATGAACATGCCCAATTCGCTGGGGTAACTCCAACTGATAAGGTGCTGCACCAACACGACTAATAATCTGGAAAGGCCCAATGTATCATGGTGATAACTTTCCTTTCTTGCCAAAACGCTTAACACGTCTCTTCGGGCTAACTTTGAGTAACACCAAGTCACCCGCAGTGAATACTAAAGGTCGACGTCTCTTGTATGCATAACTCTTCTGACGACTCTGAGCTGTCATTAACCTCTGCCGGATTAACTGAACCTTCTCAGTCGTATCTCGTACCAAGTCAGGTCCAAAAATGTTTCGTTCACAGATTTCGGTCCAACATACTAGAGATCTACAAGGTCATCCATAAAGTGATTCATACGGTGCCATCCCGGTACTAGCCTGATGGCTATTGTTATAAGCAAACTCTACTAGTGGCAAGTGCTCACTCCGACTTCCCTTGAAATCCAAAGCATAAGCTCGTAGCATATCCTCCACAATCTGAATTACCCGTTCAAACTACCCGTCGGTCTGGGGATGAAAGGGAGTACTAAGCGAAACACATGTGCCTAACGCCTTATGTAGACTCTTCCAGAACTGAGAAGTAAAACGAGGATCTCTATCAGATACAATTGACATTGGCATACCGTGCAACCTTATTATCTCGTGGATATATATCTGACTTAACGTGGCTAACGTGTCAGTTTTCTTGATTACTAAGAAGTGAGCCGACTTGGTAAGTCTATCAACGATACCCATATAGTATCCTTGCCATGTGCAGTTCTAGGTAATCCCATGAAAAAATCCATAGTGATGTGTTCTCATTTTCATTCTGAGATGGGCAATGGTTGAAGTAACCCTCCTGGTTTCTGATTCTCGATCTTTACTTGCTGGCTAGTGAGACATCTCGATACATACAAGGCAACATCTTTCTTCATCCCTTTCCACCAATATTGTCTCTTCATGTCATGGTACATCTTTGATCCTCCCGGATGAACGGTAAACTTAGAATTGTGATCTTGTTCTAGTACCTCCATCCTCAATTTCACTGGCACAAAAAATTTCCCCGAAAAGCGAAGTCCACTATCAGATTGATTCCAACCCTTTGTTGTTTGACCTATTGCTATCTGAGCACGAATCGAAATCATCTCTCTATCAGTCTGTTGAACTTCTACAATCCGTTGTTGTAATTTTGGAACAATTACAGTATTGCAAATCATCTCGTCGGGGCCCAAGTCACATTCCTCCATATGTCTGCACAAATCCCAAGCATGAAGAGTCATACTTGCTACACCAACCCTCGATTTTCGGCTAAGAGCATTTGCTACAACGTTTTCCTTCCCCGGATGGTAATGGAAGGTATACGTGTAATCCTTAAGGAATTTCATCCAACGCCTCTGTCTCAGGTTCAAATCTCGTTGAGTAAAAATATACTGCAAGCTCTTATGGTCACAAAATATGTCTATCTTCTCACCATACAGATAATGTCTCCACAACTTCAGAGCGAAGACAATAGCTACCAACTCGAGGTCATGAGTTGCGTAATTCAATTTTTGTGTCTTTAATTGTTTTGAGGCATAAGCTACCACTTTTACTTCTTACATAAGAACACATCCTAAACCCTTCAACGATGCATCAGAAAAGATCACATAACTAATTCCGCTTACTGGTGTTGTCAAAACTGGTGCAGTAGTTAATTTCTCCTTGAGAATAGAGAAAGCCTTCTCACAATCATTATTCCACTTGAACTTGGAATCATTTCGAGTCAATCTCATCAATGGTGAATCTAGTCTTGAAAAGTCTTGAATGAAATGTCTGTAGTAACCCGCTAAGCCCAGAAAGCTACGAATCTCAAACACGTTCTTTGGCCTTTCCCAGTTGGTAACTGCTTCAACCTTAGCTGGGTCCATTTTGATTCCTTCTCTACAGACCATGTGTCTCAAAAACTGAACTTCAGAAAGATAGAAGTCACATTTACTCAACTTAGCGTACAACTGATGAGATCTCAACAACTGCAATGCTAATCTCAGGTGTTCCTCGTGCTCTTCTCGTGGTCGTGAATAGATAAAAATGTCATCTACAAATTTATCTAAGTACGGTCGGAAAATTCGATGCATAAGATCCATGGATGTTGCTGGAGCCTTTGTGAGTCCAAATGGCATCACCAAAAACTCGAAGTGTCCAAATCGAGTTCGAAAAGCGGTTATCGGAATATCCTCTTCCTTGATTCGGAGTTTATGGTAAGCCGATCGCATATTAATCTTCTAGAAAAACTGAGAACCCTTCAAATGATCAAACAAATCCTCGATCATAGGTAAGGGACACTTATTTTTCACTGTAACTTCGTTGAGTTTTCTATAATCAATGCACAATCTCAACGAGTTATCTTTCTTCTTTACAAAAAGGACTGGTGCACCCCCAAGGTGATGTACTACCTCGAATAAAACCCTTAGCTTCCAACTCGTGTAGTCGTTTGTCCAGTTCTTTAACCTCTGTTGGTGCCATTCGATAAGGAGCCATCGAAATTGGCGAAGTACCAGGTTTAACTTCAATGGTGAAGTTCATTTCTCTTTTGGGGGAAAACCTGGTAATTCATTAGGGAAAAAATCTTCAAACTCTTCTACCACCGGGATACCCATAGCAGAGACAGAATCTTGCTTCTCGTATTCTATCATCTCTAAGTGATAAATAAAATCTCTAGAATGAGTCTGTCGAAAATGTCTTTTCGACAAGATAAGAGGAGCCGCAAGACTACGAGTTCCGGTAAAGTGAACAACTGAACCTTCCCCCGAATGAAGAGTCATACGTTTTTGAAAACAATCAAAAACAGCATGATGAGCAGATAACCAATCCATACCCAGGATTACATCGTAACCAGACATATTCATCACAAAAAGGTCAATCAAAAACTCATGCTTAGCTATACGTACTACACACATTCGTGCCGCGCGGTCAACACGTGCACTACCTCCTACAGCACTAGCTACGCCAAGGCACTCATCAAGCAATTCAGTTTTCAAACCCAAGGACAAAACAAATAAAAAAGAAATAAATGAATGAGTAGCACCAGTATCAAACAATATCTTAGCCCAAGAATTATAAACTAAGAATATACCTTTAACAACTGAGTTATCCGGATCCTGTCCCACATGAGCAACATTGAAGGCCTTAGGTTGCTGAGGGGGTTGTCGAGCTTGGTACTGTGGTGGGTTGTTCTTAGGATGGTTCTGTTGATAACATTGACGTTGGCTCTGAGGTACAAAAGGTTGTTGGTTCCTCTGAGAAACAAGTATAGGACAGTTCCTCTTAAAATGTCCAGGTTGCTTAAAGTGATAACACGTAGGTGCAAGAAGCTCCATATTCGGCCCATTTCCTTTCTTATAGTATGAATGGTTGTTATTTTTTTTCTTTTTCTTCTTGTCACCAGTATGACATTCTCGGATTCGAGCTGCCTCCTCAATGTCTCTCACAGCAATCATCGCTCTTTCCACTATCTCAATATAAAAGGTAATCTTCAAAATAGACAACCTACCCTTAATTGAAGGCTTAAGTACCTCCTGAAACTTAAAAGCCTCCAGCTCTTCATTCTCAACCAGGTGAGGAGCAAAATGAGAAAGTTCTTCAAACTTGGCTTGATATTGCGCTACTGTCATATTTCTCTGGGTCAACTGCATAAACTCGATCATGCGTTGGTTTCGTGCAGTTTGTGGAATATACTTACTTAGGAAGGCGAGTCGAAATTCCACCCAAGTAAACAGACTGTCATTCCTAGAACGACGAGTTAAGTCCCACCAGCGAGTGGCTTTACCCTCAAGCTTATAAACTGCAAGATTCAGCTTATCCTCATCATTCACGTCTAATAGGGTGAATATTTTCTCAATCTTATATATCCAATCTTCAGCAACTAGTGGATCAGAACTACCCTTAAAGGAATCAGGCTTTTGCTCTACACCATCTCACTAACAAAGCATGTTTATTAGGTGGTGGGGGAGGAGGAGGTGCGTTCTGATTAAGATTCACTTGTTGTTGCATCGCTTGAGCAACAACATTCAAAGCACGAACAACATCACCCAAACCCTCGTCTTGTGGGCCGGTTGAACCATTATTACGACGAGACATGTCCTGAATGAAGGACGTTAAAACATAAGTATCACAGAGAGAATTTCTCTATACAAAAGAAGTATAACCTATTACGCATTCTAACAAAACACAATCAAAAATTACTACAAGCAATTCACATACAAGCATATACACGCATTGACTTATTCAGAAAATAGCCTGCCCAAAGGATCAGACTAGCTCTGATACCAAACTGTAACACCCCGAATTTCGGGCCTGCATTACAAACCAAAAAGTTCCATATTCAATCCAAAAGAGTCACGTTTTTAAGAAACAAACGCAAAACAGACATCAGTTCACTCCAAGAATTTTACTGAACACATTTCAATTCAAAAAATTATTATGATTATACATTGTAAATCCTAACTGAGTATACGTTAGGTCATAAATTTTCTATAATTTTTAATTTACCTTCAAGACTTTTTGACCATAGTCAAACATGTAGTTGACCAGCACTACAGAAAAGCGAAACAGAGATAGTCCGTTTTATAAAAATCATATAAAATCACTTAAAAATCAAAATCATCTTTGGTTTACCATTTTAAAAAGAAAAAAGAAAGATATTAAAGTTTACAGAAGACACCAAAGCCTAAAACATGTCTTAGAATAATTTTTAAAAAGGGAAACTTCAATATAGTTGAAGAGGGAGGATCGACTGACAAGATCCTATTTAACAAGGTTTGACAGGCTTATTCTGTCCGTTATATGGAGAAGTAAAAACGATTGAGATTAATCTAATACCATATGGGTTATCCGGGTTTAATAATTACCCATTTGTGGGTTTTTTGTTCCATCTTTACTCTCTCGTTTCTTACTCTTCTTTCGTTCTTCCTTCTGTGATGTCTCCACAGAATGATAATATGGATTCTTTAGTTCTTACTGGAACGTGATTCTGACAAATTTTTTCTTAATTATCTTAAAATACCATGAATTTATTTTTTATAACCCTTAGCTTTAAGATTCATGTTTAAATCTTAAGGTTTGGAATCTCTGAGTACCTAAAATTGAAGTTATCTCGATAACCTTTTACATAGGTCAGTAAACTGCATAGCTTTATCAACTTGACAGGAAAATATCATGTTACAGGCGTAGAAGTTTTTGCTAAGTGATGTGATATGGAAACCCTTGATTAGTTAACAGAAATATTAAAACAACTAACAGCCTGCTAACAAACCCTAAAAACCAAAATCATGATCGTTTTAGTTACGATGTTTAAGGTTTTAGGTTTTTTTGTCTTTCATAACTTTGCTCTCAAACCCAACTTTGCTTTTTTGTTTTCCCGATATCATGGTGTAATGGAATCATCAACTAATCAGACTTTTGTTTGAATTACAGAATTACATCACGGATTCAATCAATTACATCTCCTATAGAAAGTTGCAACATCGCAATTCTTAGTAGGCAGTAAACAATCTATTGATTTCGAATTCTATATGGTTATCTTAAAAAATAAAGAATTCATTGGACAAAATATTTATCTTCATCTTTTTGTTCTTCACCAAACATTCTTCAAGTGGTTATTATGCTAAACAAGTTGGGGATTTTTTTAATGACATCTCACGGAAAAATGAGTTACACCCGGATAACCCATATTTCATAGAATTAACCTCAGCCGTCTCTATTTCTCCATCTAACGGCCAAATTGAGCCTGTCAAACCTTGTTAAATAGGAGCCTGTCAGCCGATCCTCCCTCATAGTTGAATCTGCCAGATAACTTCTTAATTTAGTACAGTGAGAAACAATTATTTTAAAAATACCTATGGTACTCAGAAAATTCTGAAATTTTTGTGAATACATTCCTAAGGAGTTTTACATAGGTTATAAATATAATGAAACTAAAAAATATTATAAAAGAATTATCATTAATAGTCAAACTAACCTGACTCAGAAATTTTCATTGTTTAATCAAATAGATTTTTTTAACAAAGCATTGTTTCATTGGTTACACATTAACCCACTAATTCCCAAAGTACTAATAATCAATAAATACTCAATGAATCATTTACTGTTGTGAAACTAGCAACTTAGAGAAGGAGACAGAACTAAAGAACACAAAGTAGAGAGAAGAAAAGGGAAGAAATTTTATTCATGTGTGTGTTTACAAAGGTTAGGGACTCTATTTATAGAGTTTACATACTTGATGCCCAAGTAATGGGGTCCCACTAAAGTGGGCATCTACCTAATAAACTTCCGTTTATAACACTCCTCCTAGATGACCACTGTATCTAAGCAATTGGCTAATTAAAACCTTTGTCAGGAAAATCCAAAAGGGACAAAACCTGATCGAAGAGAAAAGAGTCCAATTGAGAGAAAACTTAGAACAGAGTTGGACATGCATATGTTGCCTCATTAAAACCTTGACAAGGAAAAACCCAGTGGGACAAAACCTTGACGAAGGAAAAAGAGTACAACGTGATAGTCCAGCAAAATACCTTTTACTATGATGCTCCCCCTGATAAGTACTTCACTTGAATCTTGGCTTGCAAATCTTCATGTCGACACTCCCCAAATTTGATAAACGAATTTCTTGAATGTTGTAGATAGCAATGCTCTCGTGAGAAATCTGCCAGTTGATGAAGTTTTCTTTTGTGTTGGTCTTCTAATAGTAGTGTCTCGAGTCTTCATGTTTCTTTCAATACATTAAGTACTTGTGTCTTGGATTGCTAATTTCTTGGAGATGATTTGCAGAAATAGTTGATCTAGTTTCTTCAACAAAGTGCCAAGATATGAATACATTATCGTAACTAAACGAAACTGTATGTGTGATCATATCATATGACCTAGTTAATGGTGGGAATCCACCAAATAACCATAATGGATACAACTCCCCCTGGATGACCACCATGTTGAATTAAATTGTCTCACTAAAACCTTGCCAGTAAAACCCAATGGGGGGAAAATTTGGGTGAAGGAAAAAGCGCACAGATATCAATATTTTGAAAGAAAATTAAACGTCAACAAGATGTTGCCTCATTAAAACCTTGTCAGGAAAACCACATGGGACAAAACCTGAAACGAAGGGAAAAGAGTACAACTTTTGACATATTTATGGATGCTAACTCAACTATATGAGTACTAGAGAAAACAAGCATCAAACCATAATGTATAGTCTATTTAATAGACAAGTGTTATGCAAACATAATTCTAAAACTGCAGATTAAGAAAAATAAAAATAAAAACTAAAAAATTATGTTGCTTAAACGTGGATTTTTAGTGTTTTTAAGGACTCATCAAGAGACCAATAAAGTTGATGGCATCAACTAATCCGGATTTTGGTACTTTGCGAAACTTTTAAAAAACACTTAAAGGATTGTTAAACCTGATATAATCGAGTCAGGTGGCTGCCTGGATATAAATTGAATCCTACAAGGATTACAATTTTGAATATATTCTTCGAATGCAATACGAGTCTTTCAAAGACTACCATGCCAAATGTATTATTCAGGGAGAAAAGAATATTGTTGAATCAATCCTAGGGTTTTAGAAAGAAAAAAAAACCTCAAATCGTTTTTACAACGAACAAATTTCTCGTATAACGCATTATAACCACACCAGCCTGTAAGTAATAGGTTTGGCAATTTTAAGGTGTTAAGTCTTGGATCCGAAATTGCGTTAATCGAGAAATTAATCAAACTTAATTTGGATTGTATGCCAACTAATCACATATGTCGATATTCCTTTCAAAGGGGTTCGAAACCACCATTTTTTTTTTATGTCAGTAGCTACTGTAACTGAATATTCGTTAATCATATTAGTTTATCACGATCCTAAATAATTCTCAAGTGTATGCATATCTTGAAAAGATTTTGCAGAAATACTGGTACCAGCGCCCGTGGGCATTATAATTTACCAATCTTCCAGTGAGGAGATATGAACTATGAGAATGTGGATCTTGTTTTGATAGACTCAATTGAAGTACTATCTGTAGCTTATTTTAAAATGCTACTTTTTGCTAATGTGATTGGATTTTCCTTTCAAGAGGCAAAAGCTTATATAAAAGCAAAATGAGACATTTCACACCTATTGATAGTGACAGCCTTTTTTCGATTTGATCATGTTAGGAGAGAAATTGATATAACTTTAAGTTAATTAACACAAGCTTCTGATAATGTATGCCCTCCCCCTGATAATGGTGGAAATTTTCTTTTTATCTCATATACGAAAACTTCAATCCGTAAAGTATTATCCGATTAATTCGAGACATATACTCATTATGAAATATGTCTTTCGACATAGAAAAATTGTAGTCTTAATAGACATACATATTCACCAACCATGGATTACTTTTGGAACACAAACAAAAGTAAAATAAAATGATATGTGAAAACCAAAAGCATTAAAGATATGCAAATAAATCTCTGATAACTTCATGTCCTCGAGAGCCAATGAGATGAAATTATTGACCCTTTATTTATTAGAGGAAAATTAAATTAAGATCAATATATATATAGTCACTATATATGGACTAAAAGAGGCTAACAAGCCGGGTGAGCACCCATTGACCTTTATCCTGTGATATTCCAACTACAAGTGGAGTGGATCTGATTTTTGAGATTATTACCACGAGAAAAATGCTCAATATCCGTCAAGAATGCAGCAATTCCTCGTTTATTGGTATTTACTGATACGTATTGATCTCTGTACCTTGGTGACTATTATTATAGAGGCAGAATTCAGTATAATAATACACAAAAACTAGAATAAAGAACACACTAGAAACCAGATTCGAAGAAAATATCTTCTCTAGATTATGAACAAGAAAACGATCATAATCTCTCTAGGTAAATAACCTTAAACTATTTGCTAAGTTTGCTTTTACAATAATTAATTGCCTCACAAACTTCTCTCTAGGTATGTGTGTCAAACCTCGTTTTCTAGGTGTCAAACCACACTCTCTAGATTGT
>JAJJMB010012240.1:671550-689391 GCA_023531105.1 Papaver atlanticum
GGTTTCCCAAACCTCTTAGGAATTTATTTTCCTTTTATGGGAATACTACCTTAAATTAGTAATCCCTCCTAAATTACAATTCTATCCTCAATCCATCTTGAGGATCACTAGTTCCCGGAAAGAGAAAGATACACATGTATCATTTACAAAGAACATAAAGAATGTGTTATCGTTATTCTTTTAAGAAAAAAATCCACTTTGTGGTTGTTTAACGATGGTTTTTCGTAGTGAATAAAAACCAGTCAATGTTCGTTATGAGTGGTTCTTGCAAGGAATATAACCATATTGGCTTAAAAAAATAAAATTAGAATGCCAACTTTTTTTTTTTTTTTTTTTACATCTCATTACAGAAAAGTAATGGAGAAAAACCGATATCAATTGGTTTGTACAAGTTACCAAAATTTATCAACAAAAGATAAAAAAATATTGTCGATTTAGTCATCGCATAGGATAGATAGTTTCTTATAAAAGAAATAGAAACTGCATCATGTCTCATCGACGAGAATTACCAAGTTCAGAATTCTTGTTAAAGAAATAAGAATCATACTTTCGATGGAAAAAAGACCCAAAAATAAATTTTTTAATGTTGCCTCGTATATTTAATGGCAACTTAAACTTGGTAGATTAAAAATATCCAAACTAGAAGATTTCCAGTAAGAAATGGAAACCCAAGATTCATTATTGGAGAAAGACATATACCGTAATGGTAAGAATGTATAAAATATGCCAATAAATGCTTCCTCATCTCACGGAAAAGACGAAGAAAAACCCATATCAATTGGTTTATGCGATTTTTGGAACTGTTTCGATAAAATTATCTTTATAAGGTTACAAAATAATATCCACTTGCCGCCTAATAAAGGTTACAAAATCAAAATAAATTAAAGTAGAAGGATCAATAGAACACTTACCTCGTACACTTGCTTCCCTTGATCCCTAGTCTTAATAATTTAAACAAGTGATAAGTTAGTTCTTGAGGTTGATCTTGATCGTCCAAGCGAGCATAGGAAAAAAGAAGAGTTCAGTTCCCTGTAGAAAACAGTGTCATTCTTTTGTATCCTTTTGCATGTGGACTCCTTGTGCATGTGGACGCATGTCATATAGAATTTTATAACATAAAAAGAGTGATTAGAGATTAGCAGTACACAATAATATCCACCAAACCAATATTAATTAGTGAACCCAGATTTTGGTGGTTCAGGTCTTTTAAAAATAGAACTATGAGATGTTCTGTTTTAGTGACCACGAGTTTGATTATCAAATCAAACAAAACTCAACATTTGTCAAGTTAGGTTTCTTGATAGAGAAATAGAAACCTTAGTATCGACTAGAATCAGATGCCGACAGGACCGACACCATTTATCGTGGGTATGTTTTTGGTGCCCAGTCACAAGACCTTTTGAAAAGATCAATAGAAAATGACACAATTTTAGCTTTGTGATTTCTGAAACCGAACTCCAACATCTCATCAAAAATGGATGAGAATCGAAAAGGAAAAAAAATAAAAATTGGAGAATTCGTATATCGGCTTTACGTTTAGCATAAACCGTATGAATCATTATCCTTCTGGAAGGATGCAACGCAATTAAGTTTGTTGTTGTAGGTTTCTCAAACCATATGATTCATTAAAACCCAGCAATTTCCATTCCTTTAGAGATGACATGGAAAAAGATATTAGCCTTTGGGCTTGGAGGTTTTCTTGCAAAAGATAGTTCAATAGATGAATTAACTTTTGCTAATTTAGGTCTCCCGTAAACCATAACTTTTCCTTCCTTAGTATTGATGGAGATACCATATATATACTAATTAGTTATGGTATGATCAATGATTTCTTGTAAAAGATAGAAATCAAGATCCACATGTGACCCATTTAAGTATCAAAAATATTGAAGTGGATTACAGTTTCTCCATAAAAGATGAGAGAATCAAACTAAATCCAAGATTAGTTCGTGGGTATGGTTTTTGAAGCATCGGAAGGTTTCAGATTAGTTTTTTTTTACTATCAACGGATCCCGTTGCTCTCAAAATGCAGAAAACCGAAGGAGATAAATCGTGGCTCAAAACTAAACTAAACGCACCCCTCCCTTACGCCCACATCCAACGTCCCAGATTACTTCTCCTCCCTTAATCTCCATCTTTTTCGCCTATCAAAGCTTAACTGCCATTAATTGGCTTTATTGAGCTTATTCTGCTCCAGCTTTTCATCCGTAACGGATGAATCATTTAGCACCACCATTATTCTCTTTGATCCAAACCTGAATAATAATATCAATTGCTCATGCGTTAGCAAATAAATGATAGCACCACTTTTTCTGCTTATCAATCCCTTAAAATGTTTGACTATATAAACCCCCAAAAAGTTATCTTGCAAAGGTTGTCAGTGCTTTCCAATCTCCCTTCATTCATGTAAGTTTCTCTAATTTTGGTATTTTTCCATAGAAATCTCTCTGATTTTCATACTGATGTTCAATGTTTTTGTTGTTGTTTTTTTCCTTTGAGAAGTTTTTTTTCTGAATGTTGTTGCAGATTTTGGTAGTTGTTGGTGAACGAATGATTCCTCGAGACAAACCAAAATTCGTCTTAAGTAGATGCCATTTTACTTATCAATTGTTAATGGGGTATGATGCAAATTTGGCAGTTGTTGTTATTCATAGATTATTCATAGATTTAGGTTTGGCAACTGGGCTGATGGGATTTACTGTATGGTAATATATCGTCGGTACTTCGAGTTTATTTTTAATTGAATTGGATTGCAAACAGATTTGGATGTTGATTATATGTTCTTTTTTGCAGGTGACGATTGCACTTGATGGATCTGATCCTGGGCTTGCTGGGATCAATGCACACTGGAATTCTCTATGAGTAGGAAGACAGGTTCGGTTTCACGTTTTTTGTTGTTTATCTTGATTTTTTATTTATATAATGCAGCAAGAAATTGCATCAGTGGATTGTAATTGTAAAATAGGGTGATCTTTCTTTCTTTTCATGTAACATACAATTTTATATTGAAGGAGAAGAAGAGCAGGCATAACAACATTTACGAATTTCTCTACAGAAGACTTAAAACCCTTTTGTTAACCCACAATCACAAATTTATGTAACCCTATACTTTTTTCTCTATGTTGGATCCAATGATACATTTTTTGTTCTTTAAGTTGTTGATCCGATGTCCGTGTTTGTGTAATTAGGGAAAGATGGATGGATGGATTATATTTGAATTAATGGACAAAGATCTACAAATCGTTGAACGATGGTAGGACTTAGGAGATTATGGCTCTTTCCTCTGTCTTGCTTCCTATATTGTAAGTAATTATGATTATAAAATCTGTCTTCATTCTCTATATTTATGTTAGTAGTGATGGGGAAAAGAAACGAAGAATCTTAGAAGTGGGAAAAGAAACGAAGAATCTTAGAAGTGCATTATATAAGACATCGATCATGGTTTTGATATCTCGAAGGCTTTTGCTCACTACTTACGTGAATCTTACTCTTTAAATGCATCTCAAAAGTTGGTATTTTTTTTCTTTAGATGTATCTTACCTACTTTACCACTCGCTCGCTTGATTTTTTTCATTTCTGTGTCTAATGAGACTGTGGAAAGTTATTACAACCATCTTAACTTCTCTTAAAGATTCACAAGACAAGAAATTTGTGTGCAAAGAAGCCGAATAAGAACGAATAGTGGTGGAAATTGATTCCTCCAGTTCAATTGGTTCATCAATTTTGACTTTACAGTAACCACAACAATCTGAGAGTTAAGGTGAAAACTGATGTTTCAATTTCGCATTATGTATCTTCCAGTTCAACTACTCACATTTTAGACCTCCACCCATTAGTTAAGTATTCAATGTTCTTACATAATCATTTATATGGTAGAGTTTGGTTCACACTTATTTTTGGAAAAGTCAGCTGAGTGGTTCTGTATACCGTGAATTCATTTTGTAGGATACGGTATGTGCCAATGACGGATTCTTTTTTTTCGTTCTCTTGACACATTAGTAGTATACATGCATTTTTTGTTTGAAAAGACTGTTTTTGGGCTTGATTTTAAGTAATACTGCTGAATTTGGGTGAACATGTTAAAATCGATTCTCTTTGACTAATGTATTCTTTTAATGAATTTCAATCAATTACAAAGAACTTATTATACTCTACTTCTGTATATCCTATGTCTTAAGTGGGTAACTTTGAGTCACCACTAACTCTTTCAGTGGAGATTGTTTTATTAAAAAATGAAGAAGAATGAATTGAAGACCAAAATGTCTTCACCTGCAGAGTAGCATCAAGTCATGAAGGAAGAACACTTGGGGAAATTGCAGCAGCTAAATTGACCCAATGAAACAAGAAAAAAAACCTTGCAACTATAACTAGAAAAGCAGAAGCTGGCAAAGAAATCAACATAAAGTGGAAGCACCAGAAAAACAGTCTAACAATCCTATGTTAGGCCATCATGTAGATTTTGTTTGTTATTTTTCGTAAATTTGAATGCTTCTCCCTAAGACAAGTGTGGATGGCTGGATGCCAAAACTTTGGCGATATCTCCCTCTATCTTTCACTATCACAGAATTGTGAGTGAGAAAAGAGGGAACTATACCTAGATCCTTATATTTTTTTTAACAAAACACAACGCCATGCAGGTTCTTAGTATGAATAACAATTCATTTCAGTTTTTTTTTCCCTGTTATACTATAAATCTAAGTTGCTAATGTTGTTTTGTTTGATGATTTTCTTTTTGCAGGGAAATATCTTAAAGGGGTAATTTTATTAATTTCCATGCGAGTTTGAAAAATGGAAGTGTATGTAGATTTTGTTTGGAACAGTCCAACAATCCTATATTAGGCCATTATGCAGATTTTGTTTGTTATTTTCGTAAATTTAAATGCATCTCCCTAAGACAAGTGTGGATGGCTGGATGCCAAAACTTTGACGATGTCTCCCTCTATCTTTAACCATCACGGAATTGTGAGTGAGAAAAGAGGGAACTATACTCGGACACTTTTCTTTTACTGAACGCAAAGCCATGTAAGTTCTTAGTATGAATGGCAATTCATTTCAATTTTTTCCCCTGTTGTACTATAATTCTAAGTTGTTAATGTTGTTCTGTTTGATGATTTTATTTTTGCAGGGAAATATCTAAAAGGGGTAATATCATTGATGTCCATGAGGGTTTTAAAAAGTGGAAGTGTATTTCAGTTAGGGTGTTTAGATTTTTTTAGAAGATATTGCTCTAGTTAGTTTTTTTTGTTGTTCTGATTTGGTTGAAATTTTCGTATGAAAGACGCTTTTTAACCACAAACCAAGTTTTCTTGGGTTTGAATTTGAAGCTAGCAGAAACGACAACAAAAGTGATGCAATTCGAAACAATCTCTTACATTCAGAAAGTAGGCAACTTCTATCTCTGTATCAACCAATAGATTATTATTGGAATTTCAGTATTAATTGTTAATTCGTTTTACCATTGATCTCGATCACTCTACCTTCTTATTGAAAGGTTTGATGTAAGAGGATGCAATTTAGATGAGGTCATTAATTGGGTGCAGTGGAAATGAGTGGTATTATATGCATACAATTATTGTTGTTGTATCCTTTTTTTTATGCAAGTTATTAAGTTATAAATCCAGCTTTCACAAGTCTACCATGCTCGAGATGTATACTTTTTTTATAGGATAAATGGAGCATGTATTAGTTGCCAGAGTTATTGAGACATTTTTCTTTTCTTTTATAAGGTAATACAGCGATAATAGACTACCTCCAAACTCTTCCAAATTGGTGTTGATTTGACAATTACGGGTTCAAATCCCTACCTCCCATATGGGAGGGAGCACGAGAACCATCAGAGGTTGTATTTGTCATTACAAAAATGTTAAATTTGTTATTGTAACAAAATATCTAACAAAATGTTGTTAATCATCTTATATTATATGTTTCTGATATAAACCATCTTAATGATGAGTCTCTAGAGAGCCTAAGCCTCTCCCACTAAAATAAATACCTTGGTTTATAAATCTAAAAGGTGACATTGTCTGATACAAACAACAACACAACCCGGGCCGTTACGGCACGGGTCATATACTAGTTTATTTCTATCAAAAGCATCATGTTCCCTAAATGGCTAAATAGATTTAACAAGTACCGACAAGTTAATATTTTTTGCAGTCGGTGCACTATATCCGCTAAATATATAAAAAGATATGGTAATCAAGAAACATGGTAAACGTATCCACGGTTCAAAGGGAAAAAATAAAAAAAAAATCTAATCACCGACCAAGCTTGAGAAAGTGAAAAACAAGATGACCTTATTTTCATAAAACTCCCACATGCCAGATTTATATGCTAGGAAAGCAGGGATTCTCAAAGCCAATATGAATAGGTGATAGACTGAGCCACAAATGGTGAGTTTCTGCAGAGGACTCTAGAGAACTCAATCAATTTACGGACAACTGCTTCGGGATATAAATAAATAATAATAAGTTGTCAACGACTTTCAATGGCAGTGAAAGTATAGGTATACCATGCATTGTAGATACATAACCTCATGATTGAAAAAAAAATAGATTTAATAATGTAATCTTTTCTAGACCCAACTACTTCCGAACCATTGGAAGAATATAGATATGTTAGATTTGACTACATGGATTCAGACAATAAAATAATCTCCATCATGAAACAGATGGCAGAAATAAAAATCAAGCTTAGTACGAAAGAAATAGTTGCGTAAAAAGAAAACCCCAAAGGTTTATTTCTCTTGTAAAATCTTGGTTTGCCGAATAATAGAGACAAATAAAAAAAGAACGTATGAGGAATTTTTTTATGAAAATAATCAAAGGAGCTAAAAACAATAAAATAAAAAAAGGATTTTTTTAAAAAATCGCTCAAGTGATTAGAGCTACGTGCGTGATAACGTGTTGTGAAACTAGCAACTTAGAGAAGGAGACAGAACTAAAGAACACAAAGTAGAGAGAAGAAAAGGGAAGAAATTCTATTCATGTGTGCGTTTACAAAGGTTAGGACTCTATTTATAGAGTTTACATACTTGGTGCCCAAGTAATGGGGTCCCACTAAAGTGGGCATTTACCTAATAAACTTCCGTTTATAACATCTACAAGAGTTTGATGATATTTTATTAGAAATTTTAAATCATAAATCCTATGCAAAATACTAATTATAGCAACAAATCCAATCTCTATGATTTTCCGCCATTAGCTCATTGTAGTGCCATAAAATCTGGAATTTTTTGTCATGAAACGACGTGAGTTGTGACACCCAGTAGGAAAAGAAGCAACAAAACATTTTATACAATATTTTTCAATTGCTTTGAAAACAACAAACATGATTAACAACATCGGAAGCACATGGAAACACCACATCCACAAAAAAAATAAAAATAAATAAAATCAATCAATCCGCTCGCCCAGGGAGCCCCACGTGGGTTTAGGGAAACAAAACCGTTCCCAATGATATCTCGTATCCCATCAAAAATGATTTTAAGAATCACAATCTATGGACCGCAGCCCAACATTCATAATCATGCTCACAACATCATTTATCATCCATATATTAATGAAAACTTGCAAACATGAATTTAATTAAAAGAAACTTAAATAGAAAAAGGTTTTTGATTGTATTGCGCCTACCTCGTACGCTAGCAAATAATCCTAAAGAAATACAGATGCAAAACACCGATGGAAAAGAGACCCCAACTCCGCAAGTCAACCACTAACGTTTTTCCTCTTCTTCTAATGATGTATATGGCAAAGTATTTCTATACAGATCTTTGCACTGTCGCAAGCTTTACTTCTATGATATTTTATCTGACTTGCAGAATAGGAAAAAGAACCGATGTCTCCTAAAAGCAATGGCTTTATACAATATTTTAGTCAAACCCTAGCCTTAACTATCTCAAATCATCTATATTTCTGCGCCAACAAACTTCTTAGACCAAAAAATAGTGGCTCAACCAAAATTTTCTTAGCATCCAGCCAAAAACAAGTCAATAAGCCAATAGCTATTTGACACGCTGCAAGGTTATAAAATACCGACCGATCAGCTTACCAGATGACAACAAAACAACCCATTATACCGTGACATGCAGTAAAAAGGAAAATAATATATTCAAAGGAAGTGGTTCAAAGTTATCTGATTATGTTACTCGGTTAGATCATGGTGTAAGAACTTTTCTCGCTTTTCCTTCCCATTCCTAGGGAAATTCTTAATCTAACAATCAATAAAGACGTCAACAAGTGGTAGAATGGCTTTTTAATTAAGCTAATTCTTGTAACCAAGTCCACGTACCGGTTCCTTTTAGGTTTCATAATGTATAATAGTAATATAATACTAACATTGGTCAACCAAAATTTATCATGGCTGACAACTTCTACATATCTGGTTAAGCCAAAATGACATGTGCCCACACTAACCACTACTAACTTAAGACCAGGCATTAATTATTAATAATATGATTTCAGGTGATTTTCCTGTGCTTTGGTTAAAAGCTGAATCAAGCTCTATTCTTAGAGCTTCTGGCCCCACCAGAGACTATTTCGACCGATAAGAATTTTTAGATTTTTCACACCACCAATTTGTCATATGTTCAACCCCAATTCTCTCTCTTGATACAACACGACTCCCTGTTAATTATCTCTTTCTTTTCTTTACCGCCTCCCCAGCTCTCCCTCTTTCCATTCTTACGGCGAAACCCTAGCCTTAATATTTACTGTCTTTGATCTTCCTTTTCTCTTATCTTCCATTTTTCTCACGATTTCCTTTTCTATAATTAAAAATTTGATTCGTAGGTTTGGTATTTTCTCGGATTTGTATAAATTATAATCCGAGTTCATGTTTCAGTGTTTGTCTGTTGGAGTGGTTCATGTTTACAATCTCATAATGGAGTGATGTCCCTCCCATAATGGGGTTCGTTTTGATTCATCGTCGTTTCTTTGATTTTGTTTTTACTATATGAAGCTAGGGTTTTTAATTTGAATTATTTAATTGGTAATGCAACCACAATTTTGATTACTTGATTTGTGTTTTGATGTTGTAGGGTTTTGCTTTATGTGTGTTTTAGGGGGTCGGTTCAAAGGTTAACTCCACATCACAAAGGAAAGCATATAAGCTCTGCAATCGTAACTGAATTGTTAGCTTATATTTATAACTGTTTGTTTTAGTTTAATTTGATTTATTCGTTCATGAAATCTTTTGTTTGGTTGTGAGTTATGTTTGTTTTTGCAGGTTGCATAATCATCTAAAAGAAACAAATCCATTCAAGCTTCCTAAAATTAGGGTTTGCCTTTTTTTTTCTTCTTCTTATTATCATTATTAATTGCTCTAAAAAATTCTCAATGAAACTGCAATTTGTATAGAATAGAATGTCTTTTGATTTGCAGGTGCAGGACAACCTGTTTCTGTAGACCCTATTCTTTGCTACCCTCGAACTACTCCCATTCTTCCATTCAGGTATTAATTCCAAAATTTTCTTGATATATCAAGTATTTACGATTTTCAAGATTTTATTTTTTCCTTTCAATTAAACAAAATAGGTGTAACTGATTTTGCTACTTATTTTTATGCATAATGGAGGAGAAATTGCAGGTATTACATAATAGAGCTCGAGTTTAAGCTGCTGATAATTATGGATATGGGGTAAAGTAAAATAAGATGTAATTAAATAGGATACGAATTTTGATATTAATCTCGGTTATTTTTTGGATATAGTTATGCTAGATGATAAGCTAACTGATAATGTATGTAACAAGTAGTTCATGTTTCTGTTAAGCATGGGTAAAGGGGATTCTTAAACCACATTATCACAAAGTATGCAACTGATTTTCATAGTCCAGATTACAAAAGAGAATCATCTTCGTTGGTGTGAGTGGCTAGCTTTATTTCTCTCTTTTGATTTAATAACCTATCTGTGAATATTGTTGCATGCACGGCTCTTCGGAGGAAAGATGAATCCATCACCATTATAGAAAATTAAACTTTGTGATATGAAAGGAATGGTGCGGTCTCATAATTGATTACAAAATTAAACTTTGTGAATTATTTTTGTTGAGAAATGTTATTGCTCTTATGCATATCTTTTAATCAAAGATTAGAATTTCAATTATTGGGATGGTAAGTTCAATATTTCCTTTACTTTAGGAATAGTTAATGCAGTGAATTGTGTTTGTGTTCCTCCAGAATATGTTTGTTTATCTATTCCTCCGTAATATGTTTGATTATGTGAAAAGAAACATATACACATGAATGAATATAAGAATGGGTCCAGCTAACCTTTTTTCGTATTAGTTTTTATAAAAAGATTGCAAAACCTTTTCAACTTTATAGAAGTACAAGCTATGCTGCGTCATGGTAAGTTTTTTTGTTTTTTTTCTGCATAACTTTTTCACTCTTCCAGCAATTCTTTTTTTTTTTTTGTTCATAATATCATTTATCCGTATAGATGGAGAAGTTGACAGGGGTTCTAACCATTTTATTATAATCTGGAAATTTTGAACGTCTGTGTACTTAAATCAGTAGTCTCCATGTTTGTATTCTAATGGTGCTTATTACACAGATATTAATGTTGTCATGAAATATGTAATTTGGATGCATTGAACTTTATTGTGGGTTTAAGCTTTCAATTGTACCTCTACAACACAGAACTTTCACGTTTGTTCCTCTTAAAGAAGCTTTTACTTTACGGGATGCAATTGAATGGGCACATTGTATTTCAATATGAGGTAATACTTAAAAATTAATGCTTTTTAGTTTTTGGATATCAGAGATATTGTGTACAAGTAGGTAATTTCAATTTTGTTGGATATGTAGTGATGGGATAAGCAGACACGTCACACACAGGCTTGGATGTATGTTCATCATATTGGGGGAAATAAATGAGTAAAATATGAGTAAGCTTCATTGTTGACTGGAGAAGGTGTATTTTACTAAACTTCCCTAATTGCATTTCTATAGTTCTGTTTTCTTTTGGACTAATGTAGCTAAAGGGTGATTGTTGTGGTGAGTCCTAGCTAAGTTGTCATTGAAAAAAACCCTGATACCATCTGTTCTCCTGAGCTGCAGAATTGATCACTGAAGAGGATGAAATGCATCTATTAGCCGAAGTGTGTTAGTATTTGTATGTCTAATTCATTTCAGTGCTTTTAGAAGCCGTGGTTGGAGATATAAATACTACCCCAACTTCTGTTAGAAAACCACAGAGAGCTCAACACTAGTATGTCCCCCGCATAGTATTTTTGTGATCTTCCCACCTGTGTAGCTGTTAAGGTAACGGTGAATTTAATAATTCCTTTTCTCTGTTATTTCTACCTAAACCCAGAGTACATAGTCAGTTGTAGATTAGACTACATGAAATATCAGTGTTAAGTTGTTATGTATCTTTTTGTGGAAAAAAATGGTAGTCCAACTACAGGAAAACCAATGCTCAGAGATGTGGAAGAAGACGGCTCATCGGACTATTAAAGCTTTGAAGAAAAAATTATTACACATAAGAAGAAGAATAGAGGCACAAGGGGCTTGGTTGCCTTAAACTCTATTAGGAGCTTCTTAGTCTTATCAGAAAGCTTTAGAGTTTTGGACGGATAAAAACAGGTCTTCCTACAAATTTAATATGGCGAAAAATGGAGATGTACAACATACATTTGTTGTAATAATAATTTTTCCTTTTGATTTGCTCTTTAAATGTGAAGCATATGTAGTAGCTTTGGTCTATTAACTTTTTGTGACTTCCTTGAGAGAATATACTTTCAAATGGAATGATTTATTAGGTGTGAGGTTAGTTCAGTTAGTGTAATGGTTGATTTAACACATCCATAAATCAAAAGCCCACAAAAATGCATACTTTTTTATTGTGATGTTACTCTTATTTTTGTAATGATTATGATTATTTTTCTTGCCAGATTTGTTAATATTACAGCCACAGATTTTGGACCAAATCAGTTTGGCTTGGGAAAGAATAGTATTTAGGTAATCTGAGCCCGTGCAAAGCACGGGCGCAACAACTAGTAAATATAATAATATTAAATAAAAAAATGATAAATCGAATACGTTTCCAAAAATTAATATAAGACTAGGATGAGTACTTACCTACCAAGATTTCTCCTTTTTTTTTCTATGTAAAATGACTAATTTACCCCTACTAGTAAAGTGACATAAATACCCTTGAAAATTGGGACGGGCCTTACAAATGCTCTAAGTTTTATGAGATAAGATTGTTCCTAGTGATAAAATCAAAGGCTTGAATTACCTACTAGTGTTGATTTCTACATACGGATACTTAACAAAGTCTCTTCATCAATAACCATATATCGCTACTTGTGATTAATTTTCTAGACAATTACGGGTTGAAGAAAATCTAAACTAGCAATAGGAATATGAATTAATCATTCAATTTCGAATTTAAACAATTAACACATAACTCATAAGCATTATTAGCAGAGTAGAAATCAAACAATAACGGAAATATTTGCGAGAGAACAAATTATTTCATATCAATTGTAGACTCATATTCGAGGCTTTGAAATTGCCCCTAATCAAAGGATAACTTAGCTACTCATAGTCATAAGTTCTTCACAATAAAATATATGGCTTAAAATTGTTCAAAAGGAAAAGAAAAGTTGAGATTAAACCCAAACGGCAAACAAGTTGCTTCTGCGTAGAATAGGTGACAGCTTCAGGCAAACTCTCCCAGGATTTCTAGCGAACATTTTGCAGGCGTCCAACTGTGATAAATAGCTCATCTGTTGGTGTCGGTTCCCTTATATATCCCTTGTTCCTTGCAATTACGAACCCAACTTTCATATCTTCGCAGCTCCAAAATCTTGTCTTTAATCCTCACTATTCACCCATTGAATCGACGGCAACAAAATCAGCTTTGCATCTTTTTCCGGCCTGAGACTTATCCACCATCCTGCTTATGTTGCCTTATGTGACTGACTCCCAAATCGAACTAATTCATCCCTAAACTCGAGATGACAAACCACCGATACCCATACAAATCCAGTTTACTTCCCTCCTTCAAACCACCTTCGTTCAACAACTAAATCAACGACTGCAGCATTGGTTCAGACTGCATCCAACCCTGGCAGTGACCCCAGCTCTGTTGCCTGATAAAAACTTGACCAAAACCTCATAATTTCCAATAACTCCGCTTCCTTGTTTTCCTGAACTACTCTGAACCCCTGCCTTGACTTGAGAACACAAGGTAAGAACAACTCCACTCTATACATAACGATGAGAAACAATGGCAGTGATAACTCCTCTACACAGACTCATACTTCCACGATAAGCCATCTCTATCATGTTCTTTCAAGCTTTAATTATCTTTCAATACCTACAGCAAATCCCCATTCAAACGATTGCAGCAACACCCTTGTACACATGCTCAACTAATAGCAGCTGAGCTCGAAGTGGTGAAGAAAAGGTTCATTCAGGCCTTTACCGGAACGATTTGTGTGTACTGACTCTGTTAATGGGGAGAGAGCTTTACCAGTGATTTCCAAGCCTCTCTATGTCATCTTCCCTGCAGAGAACTCACATTCAACACAAACCCAATGTTGTTATACATACACAGCCTCCAATTTCTGTAAAATCCAAACCATTCAACCATAGAATTCAGTCACAGCAACCTCCTCCTTCAATGGCAGTGAAACCAATTCTTTTTGTTGTCTGTGAAAATGCTCTCAAGTGATTCCTAATTTCTCCAAACACGACCCACTGAACCATGAAGAAAAACCTATATGAAATCAGCCACCAAACGACTCGTTCTCAGCCTTAAATTCCAAGGTTGCTAATAGGGGTACCATTTTGCTTGGGGGTGTACCAACCCAAAGGAAATTGCTTTTTTGTCCTATATGTAAATTGGTACATCCCTAAGCAAAATGGTACCCCATTAGCAGTCTTGTTAAATTCGACCAACAGACCACTTTCACTTCTTCCCTTGTTGGTTGTGATAGAAATTCTTGACCCCTGGTTAAAACCCATCTCAATCCCTGGCTGGTTGCAAGAAAAATGCAGCATCTCACCTTGAGCTGATGAAGAACTTTCTGCTCGTTCACTGATGAGAAAGGAAATGAATATTTGTTCTCTGCTCAATTTGGTTTCTATGGATACCTAATTTTCATTCCCTTAAAATCTCCACCAGCACACACGTCCTTTACCAAGGTGGTTCAGTCATTTGGTGTATAAGCCAAACTAAGCCCATGCCACAAATACAACACTTCATATAAAAAATTAAAATTATCTTTTAGCTCTAGGACAACCACCGTGTCTTTGGTCTCCAAGTTATCGCATGAGCTTTAACCGTGTGTTTTAACGCAACTCAATTTGGCGCTTTTTCTTCCTTTTTGCAAATGCAAGCCATTGTACCTGAAAATATAAAAACAAAACGTAATATACAAAAATAAAAAGAAACTAATAAGAAAAGCGTGCCAAATTGTTACTAGAATTAGGTGTTTTAGACACATCAAATTCCCCCACACTTAATCTTTGCTAGTCCTCGAGCAAACAAAACAAAACTGAAATACCACAACTCCTTTTCGTCGAGGTTACGGTTACTTTTAGCAAATGTAACAAGCCTTTGAACCCCTAGGTGTCCCTATGGACGAGTTTTAGTCTCGTGAAGGTTTACAAGAGGTGTACCTACAAAACCTTTTACTCCAAATTCCAACTACATGTGAAGAATCTATGAACGAATCCAAAATAACTACAGGAGGAAGTACCCTGATGCGAATCCAATTTATATATAAGTAACAAAGCTCTACTCAAATAGTTGAGCAAAACCACAATACTCGGAATCTAACTAACCACAATCACACATGAATAGATTAATAAGATGGATATAGAAATATATGTTTGCGATGTTGACTAAGGTGAACAATGTTTCCCATATCTGTATGAAGGTCGCTGCCAAGATGAACCTATGAATACTAATGGATTGAGATACTGGTCTGAATACTAATATCAACTCAGCTGGCATATACACGGGAACCAGTGGTTGATAATCCTAATTCTAGATCACCTCAGCCGGCATATACAAGGGAACCAGCGGTCGATTTTATTGAATAATAATAATAAATTTTTTCTTTTCTTTTTCACTTTTTTTTCTTTTTGAATTGACAACATGATTAGATCTTTCGGATCCAAGCGCATGCTTCTTGTCAGCAGATTACATGGTAATTTCCATGGATCTTGCATTCCACGCTTGTTTAGGCGACAGAGACATGGAGAACGCACACATATTGCTATCCAAGTGTCAATCTTTTTTTATTTTTTTTCATATATATATATATATATATATACTCCGATTGGTCTAATTGGTCTGGTCTTTTTTTTATATTAGTAACTCAATCCTCTATTTCATCCTAACAGTGATAACAATTCGATGTTAGTGCCCCACCAAATCACTTAGAGAAACAAAAAGGTTGCAAAAAATAAAAACAGTAAGTGATATGGTGACGATTCTGAGATATGGTGACAACTATCATGTTATTTCTAACACATGAGTTCTGTCCTTTTAGTTAATGGGTTCCTCAACTCCTACAACCAAGATGTTTCCATCCATTTAGATTGGTAGTGTCATCCTAAAGGCACAAGTTTCTAGATTTTGGAGTTTATAAAGCAATTTTTTTCTTTCTTTTTTCTAGTTTTCTACTTCTTCTTTTTTTCTTATACTAAAGGCATCAAACTCTATAAATTATATACAAATTACATAAATGCTCCCCCACACTTAAACTTTACATTGTCCTCAATGTAAATTTAGTCATTTAAAGTAAAGTTCAAGGTGGGAAATTCCTAAAATGATATGCAAAATAAGAAAATAAAAATATAGGAATATAACTACAAAACTGATACTCCAACTCATAGCTACTTCTGAACGATAGATGATGAACACCAAACAAGCTATTTAGTTGGCATCTAATCCCAACTAAGCCAATATATACCTCATCGTCAAGAAAAATTTCATCTACTTAGAAAGGTTAGTGTTCATTCTAAATTGTTCAAAAATCTCTAAAAGTTGGAGTTTTGATATCAAAATATCCAAAATAAGAAAAATAAAGATAAAAGACTTAAGAAATAAAAAGATAGAGATAGATACACAAAACCAGTGGGTTGCCTCCCATTTAGCGCTTGGTTTAAAGTCGTCAGCCCGACTTTCATCTCGCTTGTATTCTTAACCAGCTTCAGACTCATCAACAACAAAACATGAGTGCACATCACTCGGATATCTCATAATCTCAAATATGTTGAAGCATACGACCTTTCCGTCAAATTCCATTGTCAAGGTGCCTTCGTAGACATCAATCATAGTTCTAGCGGTTCTCATAAATGGTATACCTAACAGCAAAGGTGTAGACAAGGATGAGTTTTCATCACTTATATCAAGAACATATAAGTCTACAGGAAATATAAGCTCATTAACTTGCACCAAAACATCTTCAACAACCCCTTTCGGGTAAACATTAGACCTATCGGCAAGTTGAATAACTACGTCGGTACTTTTGAGAGAACCAAGATTCAGAGATTCATAAATTGAAGCAGGCATAACATTAATGGATGCTCCTAAATCTAGCAAAGCTTTTGTAAATCTTGTTTTACCAATTGTGCAAGGTACAGTAAAACTACCGGGACCTTTCAATTTAGGTGGGAGTTTCTTTTGAAGATATGCAGAAGCATTCTCCCCCACACTCGTTACCTCATTACCGGTCAATTTGTTCTTGTTTGTACACAATTCCTTCAAGAACTTTGCATAGAGAGGAACCTGCCTTATCGCCTCAATTAGTGGAATGTTCACTTCGATCTTCTTGAAGATCTCCCAAATCTCTTTGTCCAACGTCTCCTTCTTTGACTTTGCAAACCTGCTAGGAAAAAGTGGAGGAGTAACATAAGTAGAAGCAAGAGGTTTAGAATTAGAATTTGTTACCGAATCATCATTTTTAGCAACTTCTTTGTCCACTTCTTTCTCTAAATCACGTTCATGGGACTCCGGTGATGCTTCTGGTTTCTCTACTTGCTTTCCACTTCGTAATTCAATAGCATTGACATTCTCCCTATGATTCAATGGTTGCGAAGGAAGTTTTCCAGTTGCTAGTGCTTCCAATTTGCTCATGGTAGTAACTAGTGACCCATTTGTGTTTGCATGTACTTCATAGCCATCTCCGTCTTTTGCTTATCTTGCGCCATTATGTTGAGAATGAGGTTCAATTTGTTATCTACACTCATGCCTTGAGTTTATTGTTGCGGCCTTTGAAAGAATTGGTACCCACCTTGTTGATTAAAAGGCGGATTGGAAACTGCAGCTTGCTTGTTGGAGTAGCTGAAATTAGGATGATCTCGCCAACCCGGATTATATGTGATGGAATACGGGTCATATCTTGGCCGTTTCTGATTTTGGTACATAACACTTGCTTGCTCAACTTCTTCGCTATATGATGGTATTACAACCGCTACTATTTACTGCATCATCCTCTCCATGTTACCCATTCTATGTTCCAAATGTGAAGAATCGCCAACTTCATTCACTTTCTTTACCATTGGTTCACCTTTAGTGTAGAATTGATGCGTGTTTGCAACCATGTTCTCTAGCAAGATTGTAGCTTCAACAATGGTCTTGTTGGTGAGTGCACAACAATTTGCGGCATCGATCAAATGTCTCTCATTAGGAAACAACCCCTCATAGAAATATTGAATGACAAGTTGATCGCTGATTTGGTGGTGTGGACAGTGATAGACGCATTTATGTGTCTATTTTCATCTCTTTTGTGTATATTGTTAGTACCCATTTTTGTACTAATTTTGGTATTTTATCCCTTTGTAGGTGTTTTTGGAGGAATAGGCTCTTGCGGC
>JAJJMB010012240.1:689401-720649 GCA_023531105.1 Papaver atlanticum
GTTCGAGAATCGAATCCCTCTTTTTACTACAACTAAAATTTACATCAGACAGCTAGCTAAAAGATTCTTGTAGCTCTCCCAATACTCATAGAGAGGCTCTCCGGATACCATCCTAATACTACAAATATTTTTGCGAATCACTGCTGCTTTTGATGCCGGAAAATACTTCTCAAGGAATAACTTTTTCATCCCATTCCATGTGGTTATACTCCCAGGAGGTAAGTAAAAGAACCATTTTCCTGCAGCATCTATAAGGGAGAAAGTAAACGTTGTCATCATATCCATATCGGCGTCTGCAGTTTCTTGCTTCAAACTAGTTACAACATGATGGAATTTTTGTAAGTGGCGATTAAGATCTTTTCCCGCTAAACCTCTGAATTTGGGCAGCAAGTGAATCAATTGCGGCTTCAACTCAATGGTTCCAATCAGCTGAATACATAAAGGCTGCTGGTCAAGGTTTGGAGAAGTGAGCTCCTTAAGTGTTCTTGGAGCAGGTGGTCGACCTCCCATTGTGTTGCCTTCCTCTTTGTCCGAATCCGAGAGTTCACTAGGTGAAGAACTAGGAGGAAGTGGAGTATTCACTGCTCGAATGAAATCTTTTAGTAGAGTGCCCGAACGAAGACGTATACCAATAGAACTTGGTCTGCCCTCTCCACGCATTCACCAAATAAACAGTACCTAAAAATCAGATTCTAAGAGATTGATGTAGTAAACTGAAATTGTAACGAAAAGCAAAAATAAAAACTAAGAATAAAAATGACAACTAAACTTGCCACTGCCTCCCCAGCAACGGTGACAATTTTGATGAGGTGTCAACTCGCAAATAATATTTTTTACTTCTCTTTACACTAGCAAGTAATATAATGAAAGCAAATTCTTCCAAAGGGAGGTATTGAACAAAAGTTGTTATAAAAATATTCTTAAAGATGATTTTATTGTAGAAATTCTGAAAATCACAAAGTTGTATTCAAATGTGAGATGAGATTGATTAAGGATTCATTCTCGGCCACGAAACATAAACCAAATTGACATGTTGCTACGTTCTCCGCATTATCTCGTTACTTACAACCCTATGATAATTAGTACGCTCAATTATCCCGTTATTATCTCCTAAGCTCACCGGACGCGGAAGCGCTCGACTACCGGATTCTACTTTTCAAGTTTCCTAGAAGTACGCTATCTTGGTGTGACTTAAACAAATGCTCTAAGTTTTATGAGATAAAATTGTTCCTAGTGATAAAATCAAAGGCTTGAATTACCTACTAGTGTTGATTTCTACATACGGGTACTTAACAAAGTCCCATCATCAATACCCATATATCGCTACTTGTGTTTAATTTTCTAGACAATTACGGGTCGAAGAAAATCTAAACTAGAAAGAAAATCTAAACTAGCAATAGAAATATGAATTAATCATTCAATTTCGAACTTAAACAATTAACACATAACTCATAAGCATTATTAGCAAAGTAAAAATCAAACAATAACGGAAATATTTTCGAGAGAACAAGTTATTTCATATAAATTTTAGACTCATATTCCAAGCTTTGAAATCACCCCGGATCAAAGGATAACTTAGATACTCATAGTCATAAGTTCTTCACAATAAAATATATGGCTTAAAATTGTTCAAAAGGAAAATAAAAGTTGAGATTAAACCCAAACAACAAACAAGTTGCTTCTGCGTAGAACAAGTGACAGCTTCAGGAAAACTCTCCCAGGATTTCTAGCGAACACTTTGCAGGCGTCCAATTGTGATAAATAGCTCATCTGTTGGTGTTTTAGGGTTCCCTTATATATCCCTTTTTCTTTGCAATTACGAACCCAACTTTCATATCTTCGAAACTCCCAAATCCTATCTTTAATCCTCACCATTCACCCATTGAATCGATGACAACAATTGTTAGAGCATTGCTCGATCGAACTCGCAAGCGTTGCTATGTCAAGCTTGTTTGTCAAGTTTAGTGATCAAAACTATAAGTCTTGATTTCTAGTCTACTTATAGTAATGTCTCGGACTAGGATAGATTGTGTAGGTTAGCTTTAGACTTCACGGCGTTCATCAATTGAAGACGAAGAACTACTAAGGAGAGCTTGTGGAACTTCATCGACAAAAGGTATGTGGAGACTGAAACTCATCTATCACTCAGAAAGTCTGTTTCTACTCTATCTCCTTCTTGAGACAAAAGTGTATTACTATATAGTATTCGATTGTACACATTTGATATTTCGAGCTGAGTTTAACTCGCTTACATATTTATTGAAATATGTATTGGTAAGCTTTTGCTTCAACCAAGTTAATCTTATATTCTTGACCCAAGTCAAAAGATGATCATGTGAAAATCGCCAAGTAACATCTTACATGATTTATGTGATACAGTCATTTGATGTTGACTCGGAATGTTTCATATTGATTATTTCAATAACTTGAAAATCGCTTTGATGCTAATAGTTAGTGAAAACAAGTATTGTCATCCTCTAAGAATGTTTCAATGATTGAAATAGAGTATAGAACACTTAACCATAATTGGATTATAGACATAGTATGCGTACTTGCATATATGTTGATCCAAGATCGGTATAGTATGCATACCCGTATGCATACTGGGAAGGTCAGGTAAAGTCCGAGAGCCTTGGTATGCGTACCCGTACGCGTACTGGCGAACTCAGTTGAAGTCCGAGAACTTTTGTATGCGTACCCGTACGCGTACTAATTCAACATTTGTTTTGGATGTGTGATAGTATGCGTACCCGTTCGCACACTATCAGACACAGTCCAAGTCCGGCTACTTAAGTATGCGTACCCGTTTGCATACTTGAGTGGGTTAAGTTCTAGAATCGGTTTGTTCATGAACTAATACATTTATATAATAAAGAATGCATCTTTTGCAAACCGTGGCTATAATGTTCATGACTTGATTCGAGTGAATCAAAATCGATTTTGCTTCAATTGTGTCTTGTATACTTCTATGAGAATATAAACAATTGAAAAACTCTATAAGTAGTTTCATTTGAGTCATTTGAACTAGTTGTTGATTAGATGAATATGGTTGATAAGAAAGTATTCATATGGCTAACTTCGGTTAACTATTGGTGAGCCAACAAAGTGTACACGTTTAGGTACGGTTACTCATATCTAAATGAAGGTACATTTCATTTATGTGTAACAAGCTAAGATCATCTAACGATGGAGAGATATTGCTATGGTTCAAGCAAACTTATCTTGGCTCTTAGATCAGGTTTCATCTAACGGTGAATATTGATTGCTTGGTTTCAAAGCTTTCAAAACCTGATTTGAAAACTATATAAAGGAAAACTATAACAACTGGGAAACCTAATCCCCACACCTACCGTGTGATACTAGTTGCGACTAGAGTCGATTCTCCTTTAACCTTAGATTTTTCACGAAACCCTGTAGGTTAACGACTTGAAGACTTCATTGAGATTATGAAACCAGACCCAACTATTTTCTCTGTAGTTGCATGTTATGATCTTTCTGTTTTCTATCGTGATTGAGTACTATCTTCTCTAAGATTTGCTTGAGATTTAATCTCCGATAGGCAAGATAAAAAGTAGTCACAAACATCTTCGTCTCATCGTTTGTGATTCCACAATATCTTGTTTCGCTACCATGCGATTAAGATTATTGTGAGGTGATTGATATTTCTAGGCTGTTCTTCGGGAATATATGTCTGGTATATCAATTGGTTCCTGTTCACCTTGATTTATCAATAGACGGAACAAAACTCATGGGTTTATCTGTGGGAGACAGATTTATCTATACAATAGACTTTTCTGTGTGAGACAGATTGGTTTATCAAGTCTTCGTCTTTGGGTCGTAGAAACTCTTAGTAGTGGGTGAGATCATCTTAGGGGAACAAGTGCGCAGAATCCGACGTGGTTCTAGAGGCGTAAGGATCGCGAATGTACCTTGATCAGTGTAAGATTGGTTAGGGCTCAACTGCATTCCAGTCCGAAGTTAACTTGGAGTAGGCTAGTGTCTGTAGCGGCTTAATACAGTGTGGTGTTCAAATATGGACTAGGTCCCGAGGTTTTTATGCATTTGCGGTTTCCTCGTTAACAACATTTATGGTGTCTGTGTTATTTCTTTTCCGCATTATATTTGTTTATATAATAGAAATATCACAGGTTGTGCGTTAAGTTCTATCAGTTCTTGAATCCGGCCTTTGGGTTGTTGATCGAATTTATTGACACTTGAACATTGGTCTTTGGTACCGTTCAAGTTATTTCTCTTATTCAATCGGGCTCGCAAATTCCTATTTTTTGATTGCGGATTTGTAATTCCCGGAAATTTTAATTTGGGTTTTGGGCTTGAACCCAACCCGTCTTTATGGTGCTGGGATCGTGCAATGTGGGTGCACACATTCCAGTGTTGTTGTGCTTTGCATATGGAATGCTGGGTGAGTGCCAAGTAGGGTGTTATTAACAGATTCAGTCATCCCTTATAGAAAGGGAAGTGTTCTATTAGTGTTTACACAAAGTTGACTGAGACTTGTGTTGACTACTATGACCTACATGACACCTAGGGTGTATATGTGTCATCAGAAGAAGAGCTGAGGGGTAATGCTGTCTTCTTAAAAGAAAATCAGATTTTTAATCCCCATTTCATTTTATTCTCCATGTTTCTCCTGGTCGCACTTTCTACTTCTTTCTTCCATTTGTTCATCTCCTTAAGAAACTAGAAATTCAGAGAAGAACCCGTCGTTTTTGAGATGAATTTAATGAACCCATTTATGAAATTGTTAATTGGATTGCAATTTTGAGTCAGGTAAGGTTTTCTTCCATTTTCATTTTTTTTCCACAAAGCAATTTCAGTCGTGATTGAGTTTGGATTGTGTTTGAATTAACATTTCAGAAATCCTTGCTTGTCGTTCGAAACATGGTGCTCGATATCTCAATTTTGGGTGTTGCTATTCGTGATAAGGTAGGGGGTTTTCTTTCCCTTGGATTATTTGTTTTCTGTGGAGTAACTCAACTGATTTTTTTATGGATGATTTGACCTAATTCCTTCTTGTTACTTATGATTCATGGATTTCACTAAATGGGTTTTTAGTAATCATCTCCGTTTCATGATTTATAACCACGGATTATGAAAATTATAATTTCTTGGTAACCTTGCTCGAATCTGCCGAGGGAGTTCGATTTGGTGTTTTCCTAACAAATTTTTGTTTAATTTCAGGCTACAGATTTTTAGTTTGTGAATCCATTGCTCTTATAAAGTGACTGAACTTAATTAGTTTGGAATCCCATCCCCTTTCCATGATAGCCCTTACTTACTGAACTGTCTATGGTTTGAATTGTTTAAATGACGTTTTCTTTTGAGAAGTAAGAAATGATTTGTAGCCATGCAAGTACCAATTTTTCTTCATAAGAAGCCTTGTATTGAATTCTTAAATTTGCCTTGTTTCTGTTTGTTAAAATGATTCAATAATTTTCATATTAAAACTCTACCAATAGTCAAAACTGAAATTTTAAAGTGTTTCTGCCCTGTCTTGTTGAGACTTTTCGACTCAGCAATATACCTTGTTTCTTATGGTTATCATTTTCATGTTAAAGATGGTTCTCTTAGCTTTCCGACGAGACGAGATTTGACGAATTCCATCGTCTATTGAATTTTCTACGAATTTTTGAATGAACACTGTCAAAACTGCAATTTTCCTGAAAACGTTATCCCTGTCCTTTTTTATCGATACTTTTCCACAAAGATTCGTACCTTATTATGTTTGCTTATAATTTTTATGTTAAAGGGGACTTTCTCAGCTTTCTAACGAAACCAAATTTGCCTTATTCCGTTTCCTAATGATTTTTATATGAATTTTTGAATGTAGACTATGCAAATGGCAATTCCTGAAAATGTGATTTTATTCTGTTTGGTAGAGACTTTTCAGCATAGCTATGGAACTCTTTATTTCTTCCTATCATTTTTATCTTGAAGAAGGGTCTCTAAGGTTTCCAACGAGACCAATTTTGCTTCATTTCATTGTGCAATCAATTTTAAATGAATTTTGGAAGTTGGGTATGCAAACTGAAAAATTCTGTGGATCTCCAGTTTAGACCATGTGTCTTACCATTGTTATGCTTCTCTAGTTTTGTCGAGTCTCTTTTATGATCTCATGGGCTTATCTCACTCTTTGTTATTTAGGCATCTAACATAAGTTTACAAGTTTTATTTTCAAAAGAATTTCGACAACCAGGTTTGAATTGGATAAATATTGCTTTTGAACTAAAACTTGTTTAAGAACAACGTTGCACTTGCAAGTAAGATTTTTAGGCGTAATGAAGGAATGGGTTGTATTATTATTTGATTTTGAACTGTTTTCTTCTTTTTCCTCTCGGCAGACGAGTAGGTTAGTTTTACATAACGTTCTGAGAATATGGGAAATTTTCGTAGTCTTGTGAGACTTATGGGTTGATAGATTTCACTATTGATAATTTTTAACAATTTGGGCTCTTTCATTTGATCATGAATTATATACCGTACTTTGTGATAAGTGATTCTCGCTCTCAGGTTGCCTTCTTATGCGATTGCTGCCAATACTTGTGTAAGATTTCAGTAATGGATTTGCGAGGTTTTCATAACTTTCTTTGTGGATGTTTCCTTCATGCCGATTGATTTGATTTGGAAACTAGTGGACTCTACTAGAGGATTGTCAGGCCTTAATTGGCACCCCATCTACGGATGGCAACCCGGAAGACCGTTTGTGTGATAACGGTGGCTGGTATCGGACTACCCTGGCGCTGGCCTTGTGAATAGTAGAGTAATTTTTTCTGAATTTATATGAATGGCAGCTTACAAATGTTTATGAACAAATGCATTACATTTACTTATGAATTTCAGATTCTAGTTTTATGCTCTATTGATGCTTTAAGCTTTGGCATTTTATTTGTATATCTCATGACATTCGATTCCGTTATAACCCCTACTGGGCTGTGGGCTCATCCCGTTTTGTTTTGTTTTGTTTTGTTTTCCCACAGAGTTTGGAGCTAGCTTGATGTGGTAAGCTGGGAAGAGCTTACAACGTGGAGCTAAGGACACAACTTGGTATATGTCGTTGTCCTTGTATATATATATATATATATATATCATGGGGTGTTTGGGTATTAATCCAAAGTTACCTTGATTGGATTTTACCAAGTACAAATGTTTCAAATTTGCAAAGTTGAATGTTAGTTTTGTAAAACTTTCTTGACTATTTTCAGATGTTCATTGTCCAGAATTTTTAATTCAAATCCAAATACTTGTACTAAGAAACTTTCATCAACCTGCTTGGTATTTACATAAAGAATTATTTTCTAGTTTGAACTTCACTGCTTGTGAATGTCAAGTATTTCTATGTTGTTTCTTTTCTTTTCATGGAAACTTCTACTTCTACCGTTGAGCTTTTACATTTAAGACAATAGTTATAATTTGCAGCTTGAATTCATTTTTTTGTTATCTTTGTAAAATATCCTTTTATACTTAGGTGACGGAATGGGGGTTTAGCCCCGCTGGATAGGTTGCTGCTAGAGGGAAAATTTTCCTGTCCGTTACAGGATTGAATTGAGAAATTGAGATATAACTCTTTGATATACTTTTCTTAAGATTGAGTATGATCGTCTAGTTGATTCTCTTGAAAGTATATTGGAGTTGGTCCATACAGATTGCTTTGAAATATTGGGTGGGGTTGTTAGACCCCCGTTTTTTCAATTTGTATCAGAGCAGGCAAACACGTTTAAGACCTCATAAGTCTGTGTTTGTAGCGATCTGACTCTATGGACAGTAAAGTCTCAATAAACGCTTCACTAGGATTTAACTTTGATCTTAGAGAATGTTCTGAAGAGGTTGTTATTCTCCAGAAAAAGTTGGATGAACAAATCCAGATCAATTCTGATCTTATTGCAGAAATTGCAAAGTATAAGGATTTGAAGTCTGTCAAAATTTCTTCAATGGATTTGAATAGCTCTTTTAATTCTTCTCTGAAGAATTGTCGCAAGTCAGGAGATAAGCGAGGTTTACGCTTTGTGAAACCTGATGGGACTCAGAACTACTCAGATAAGATTAAAGATGTTGGTTCATGTATGTTCTGTGATTCTCACAATCATTTTCAACATACATGTACATATTTCAGGAGAAGTTTAAAAGTTGCGAGTAATCTTCGTAAGAAAGCTGAATAACTGTTTACTTCCCTAAAAGGGTGTACAAATCTAACAAGAAATCCCAAATGGGATAATAGTGTTAGTATGGGAGCTTTTGCTCTAAAATCAACATCGCCCTTTCAATGGTTTCTTGATAGTGGATGTAGCCGACATATGACTGGTGAACTCTTGTGGTTTGTGAATTCAAGCGACTTTGAAGGAGGTCCTGTAACTTTCGGGGATGTGAGTTGTTGCTACATAAGCAAGAAGGGGACGATCAAACTTCCTGGCGTTCCTGAAATCTATGATGTAGTATACGTTAAAGGTATGACTGCAAATCTTCTTTCTATTAGTCAAATTTGTGACAAAGGCCATAAAGTTGTTTTCAATGCAAATTGATGTGACATTGTAGATAAAACTGGAAAAGTAATTTTTCAGGGAACTCGTGGTAAAAACAATTGTTTTCTTCTTGATTCTCAGTTTAGTAATTGTTGCAATTTGACTAAGGTGGAATCTACACATCTTTGGCATGAGCGTTTTGGTCACATCAATTACTGCCTTCTAACTAAGATCATTAACAAAGAACTTGTTAGAGGCGTTCCCAAAATCAATGCAAAGATTGATAGTGTCTGTGGTGCCTGTCAAAAGGGTGAACAAACAAAAGTTCACCATAAATCATCTCGAGACATTCTCACTAAAGCTCCACTTGATTTAATTCATATAGATCTCTTCGGCCCTATTCAAGAACTTACGGTTGCTGGCAAGAAGTATACTTTAGTTATGGTAGATGATTACACCAGATTCACTTGGGTGGTATTTTTAGCTCATAAGAATGAAACCCTTGATGAATTCAAGATTATTGTTAATAGAATCCAGAATGAACAAGGTCGCAAACTAAAGAAAATTAGAAGCGACCGTGGAACTGAATTCAAGGACACTAAGGTGTTTGAATTTTGTGACAAACTGGGGATTATTCAACAATACTCACCACCCATTACTCCTCAAGCTAATGAAGTTGCAGAAAGGAAGAATAGGAACATTCAGGAAATGGCCAGGGTAATGCTCCATAACAAAAACTAACCATTAAGGTTTTGGGGAGAAGCTGTTTTCACAGCATGTTATTTGATCAACCGTGTCTACCTACGGTCTAAAACCCTAAACACTCCTTATGAGTTGTGGTACGGTAGGAAGCCCAACTTACATTATCTCAGAGTGTTCGGAAGTAAGTGCTACATTCTGAAAGATCGAGAACAGAGAGGGAAATTTGATACTAAAAGCGATGAAGGTATCTTTCTTAGCTATGCTTCTGATAGTCGTGGTTTTCGAGTGTTTAATCTCAGAACCTAAGTTATGATGGAATCTGTTAATGTCATCATTGATGATCTGAGCAATTTTCACCATGATAATCCTCCCGCTAAATTGCCTCCAACTGAGACAATTGAGAAAGTCAAGGAAATCCCAGAATTAGTTGAAGTCGTCCCAACGGTTACTGATCCTGATATTTCTAGTGACGAGGAGAAGAGCACTGACCAGGCTACTCCTATTGAACAAGAACGTGTCCCTCCACGACACCTATGGGTTCAAAGGAATCATGATCCCAACAGTATTATTGGAGGAAGAGATTCTACTGCTAAGACAAGAGGACAATTTCAAAATATTTGCAATTTTATTTTTTATCTATCACAAATAGAACCGAGAAATATTGATGAATCTCTAAGCGATTACTTTTGGGTGAATGCAATGCATGAAGAGTTAAATCAAATTCAAAGACAAGATGTATGGGGGCTCGTACCTTGTCCCTCAAATATAAATATTGTTGGTACTAAATGGATATTCAAGAACAAGTCTGATGAATTTGGCACCATTGTCAGAAATAAAGCTAGACTTGTCGCTCAGGGATATTCACAGATTGAAGGTATCGACTTTGACAAAACTTTTTCTCCTGTGGCACGCCTTGAGTCCATTCGGTTGTTATTAGCTCATGCTTGTTTTCTTAAGGTTAAGCTATTTCAAATGGACATAAAATCCGCGTTCCTAAACGGAAATTTAAAGGAAGAAGTCTATGTCTCTCAACCTAAGGGTTTTGCAAATCCTGATTTCCTAGATCATGTCTTCAAGCTCAAAAAGGCATTATATGGGTTAAAACAAGCACCTCGTGCCTGGTTCGAAAAACTAACTACTTCTCTTCTTAGGAAAGGTTTTTCTAGAGGTGGTGCTGATAAAACCTTGTTTACCAAATGGAGTTGGAAAGATGTTGTCATTGCTCAAGTTTATGTAGATGACATCATCTATGGATCGACTTTTGAGAAACTTGCAAAAGATTTTCAAGTCTCTCTTTGAAAGGAGTTTGAAATGAGCAATGTTTGTAAATTAAAATTCTTTTTAGGATTACAGATTCAAAAACATAAGGATAGAATTTACTTATCTCAAGAAAAATATGCTAAGGATCTTGTGACAAGGTTCGGTCTTGATAAGTCTACTCCAAAACTGACTCCTATGCCCACTACTGGTAAACTGCATCGAGATGAGAAAGGAGTAAATGTGGATCAAAAGTTTTATCGATCTATCATTGTAAGCCTCTTATATCTTACAGCTACTAGACCTGATATTGCTTTTAGTAGTGGTTGTTGTGCTAGATTTCAGGCTAATCCAAAGGAATCTCATCTTGCAGCTGCAAAGAGGATCATGCGTTATTTATATCCAACGTACTAGCGGGTAGGGTCTATCCTATACTTTTGATACTAACACTGATCTTACTGCCTATTCAGATGCAGATTGGGAAGGATGTGTAGAAGACAAAAAGAGTACTTCGGGGGGATTTTACTATGTTGGGTTGGATCTTGTGGCATGGGATAGCAAGAAATAAAACTCACAGTCCCTATCCACATGCGAAGTAGAATACATTGCTGCAAGTTCATGTTGTACTCAACTTCTATGGATGAAACAAATGCTTGCTGATTATGGAATTGACACTAGTGTAATGAAGATCTTTTGTGATAACCCAAGTGCGATTCACATCACTGAGAATCCTGTTGAGCACTAAAGAACTAAGCACATTGACATAAGGTATCATTTTATTAGAAATATCTATGAAAATGGTATCATCAGTATGGAATTTGTTCCTTCCGAACAACTATTGGCTGATATTCTCACCAAATCTTTAGATATTGCTACGTTTCAACACTTACGGCAGTCTATTGGTGTTGTTTTGGTTCATTAGTTCTCTAGCCTTTTGCCCATGGACTCATTCATATCTTTTGGGCAAACAAGGCTTAGAACGTCAGTGTAGTGTTGTTTCAATTTCGCATTTGTTTCTACATAGAAAACAATTTTGTTAGGTATCAAAGTATTCTTTAAAATCCTTCTTTTCTTGTGAAAGTAAGGTCGCTCTAGTTGTTCTTTCAGGAATGACATTTTATGGGGGAGAGTTCTTTTAGAACTTGTGCTTAATTGCCAAATCTTTGTGGGGAGTGCGGCTGTTGAATATTGTAGGAGTTTTCTTGTATCTTTATAAACTCGATGAATACACTAGTTTCGGCTATGTGAAATCATCGAAACAAGTTGATATGTTCTCTTTTTGTCATGAAGTATCTCTATGAAAATTTCATTAGGATCTCACTAGTTTTCGTACCTTTGCCAATTTATATTGACAAAAAGGGGGAGAATTAATTTGTAGTTCACACTACAAATACATATGGTTTACAGATCATTATGTAAGGGGGAGTGGTTTTCATGTGAGATGAAGTATTAACTAAGGGGGAGTGATACATATCACCACAGTATTGTTGTCAAAGTTGTGATACAATTGAACTTTGATGCTGTGTAATAATACTATGACACTGTATAACAATGATTGAGAGCAACTGTTTTCTCATTGTTATAGCTACAGATCTTCAACAACTATGATGCTGAGTTGAACACGTTCAGAATCACTGGAGTACTTGGAAGTGACTAAGATTTCGAGTAATGTTGAAGAACCAATGAGATCAAGCATTTGGATGAGAAGCTACAAAGTTTATTTATTTTGTAATCCATATGTATTGATAGTTTTGTCACTTTAATTGACAAAATGGGAGATTGTTAGAGCACTGCTCGGTCGAACTCGCAAGCGTTTCTATCTCAAGCTTGTTTGTCAAGTTTAGTGATCAAAACTATAAGTCTTTATTTCTAATCTACTTATGGTAATGTCTCGGACTAGGATATATTGTGTAGTTGAGCTTTAGACTTCACGACGTTCATCAATTGAATACGAAGAACTACTAAGGAGAGCTTGTGGAACTTCATCGACAAAAGGTATGTGGAGACTGAAAATCATCCATCACTCAGAAAGTCTATTTCTACTCTATCTCCTTCTGGAGATAAAAGTCATATTACTATATAGTATTCGATTATACACATTTGATATTTCGAGTTGAGTTTAACTCGCTTACATATTTCTCGAAATATGTGTTAGTAAGCTTTTGCTTCAACCAAGTTCATCTTATATATTCTTGACGCAAGTCAAAAGATGATCATGTGAAAATCGCCAAGTAACATCTTACATGATTTGTGTGATACAGTCATTTGATGTAGACTCAGAATGTTTCGTATTAATTATTTCAATAACTTGAAAATCGCTTTGATGCTAATAGTTAGCGAAAACAACTATTGTCATCCTCTAAAAATGTTTCAATGATTGAAATAGAGTTTAGAACACTTAACCATAATTGAATTATAGACATAGTATGCGTACTTGCATATATGTTGATCCAAGACCGGTATAGTATGCATACCCGTATGCGTACTAGGAAGGTCAGGTAAAGTCCGGGAGCCTTGGTATGCGTACCCGTATGCGTACTGGCGAACTCAGTTGAAGTCTGGGAACTTTTGTATGCGTACCCGTACACGTACTAATTCAACTGTTGTTTTGGATGTGTGATAATATGCGTACCCGTTCGCATACTGTCGGACACAGTCCAAGTCCGGCTACTTAAGTATGCGTACCCGTTTGCATACTTGAGTGAGTTAAGTTCTAGAATCGGTTTGTTCATAAACTAATACATTTATAAAATAAGGAATGCAATCTTTTGCAAATCGTGGCTATAATGTTCATGACTTGATTCGAGTGAATCAAAATCGATTTTGCTTCAATTGTGTCTTGTATACTTCTATGAGAATATAAACAATTGAAAAACTCTATAAGTAGTTTCATTTTAGTCATTTGAACTAGGTCTTAATAAGATGAATATGGTTGATAAGAAAGTATTCATATGGCTAACTTCGGTTAACTATTGTTGAGCCAACAAAGTGTGCAAGTTTAGGTACGGTTACTCATATCTAATTAAGGTACATTTCATTTGTGTGTAACAAGCTAAGACCATTTAACGATGGAGAGATATTGCTTTGGTTTCAAGCAAACTTATCTTGGCTCTTAGATCAGGTTTCATCTAACGGTGAATATTTATTTCTTGGTTTTAAAGCTTTCAAAACCTGATTTGAAAACTATATGAAGGAGAACTATAGAAACTGGGAAACCTAATCCACGCACCTCAGGTGTGATACTAGTTGCGACTAGAGTCGATTCTCCTTTAACCTTAGGTTTTTCACGAAACCTTGTAGGTTAACGACTTGAAGACTTCATTGGGATTGTGAAACCAGACCCAACTATTTTCTCTGTAGTTGCATGTTATGATCTTTCTGTTTTCTATCGTGATTGAGTACTATCTTCTCTAAGATTTGCTCGAGATTTAATCTCCGATAGGCAAGATAAAAAGTAGTCACAAACATCTTCGTCTCATCGTTTGTGATTCCACAATATCTTGTTTCGCTACTATGCGATTAAGATTATTGTGAAGTGATTGATATTTCTAGGATGTTCTTCGGGAATATATGTCCGGTATATCAATTGGTTCCTGTTCACCTTGATTTATCAATAGACGGAACAAAACTCATGGATTTATCTGTGGGAGACAGATTTATTTATACAATAGACTTTTCTGTGTGAGACAGATTGGTTTATCAAGTCTTCGTCTTTGGGTCGTAGCAACTCCTAACTTTCTCAATTGCTTATATTTGGTCCAAACTCTTTTCAACCAACTTGAAATTTGCTCAATTGACCATCAGCTGGTACCACACCACCAAGGGTCGGTCCCTCCCTCACTCATAACCTATTTTCAGCAATTCATCAATTGATGAACAATTGATCATAAATTAGGGTTTCGAACAAACACTCCACAAATCATAATTCTGAGCAAGTTCAAACACTAATAATTTTATGTTGATCCAGTAATCAACATGCAGATTAATTATATAATATATGGTAGGCTACCAATATGTGTGATATGGGAGTGACTCGCCAAATGGAGGCTAACAAATAATCCCTGCGTTGTGGTATTCATGCACTATTACGCGGTTCTCAATTATCGGAGCAACTTCAGCAATTGTGGGAGCAGTCTCTTCAATCGATGGAGCAGCTTCTTCCATTATGAGTCCGGTTTCTTCTAATCTGAAGTGATGATGATTCGAGCTTCATTCTCCTTGATAACTTAAGTGGAAACATTCTCATGGAATTTAGGTGCATAGATGGTAATATTGTCAACTCGATTCACCATATGATTTGAATCATCATTGGCTCCATTATTCCCAACTTCGGCATTTGGCACCTAATATGAAGATTACATGAGATTAGAGCAATCCAAGCATGGAAACCAAAGGAAATCATAAAATCCAGCATGTAAGTGAACTAACACTATCTAAGTTCTTTACTATACATCCAAGACATAAGCAAATAGTGTGGAAGTCATAAAACACGTTTTTCAACAATCCCGTCTGAAGAGATTTTACACTTCCCTGTATAATACGACGAACTGGGAGAAATTGGTAAGGAATATAAGGTTTAGTCATATACCATTATCTTCGTATGGATGTCCTTTACGACATATCAAAATTTCATAGCAATCGTATAAGCGATCAAAAAGATGTGGCCAAAACATTGAATTACATGCCAGTTGAGAAATTTCTGAAAGTCTCCTGGAAGTTTACTATTTCACTGATTTAGACCACTAAACGTGCTCAAAACTCAAAAATCTTCCATGTTAAAGCTTGGAAATCTCCTTGGCATGAGAATACATGGGTAGATCACGAAAATACGACATCGGATGAAGATTTTATGGTGTTTTTGCTAAAAGGCTGAGTTCTGAAATTTTCTGATGACGTATTTCACTAAAAAATTCCATTCATTCGTATGGATTCTCATTCATTCATCAACAAATCAGCAATATTATACTTCTATGAAGAGAATACGAGATCGATACTTACTTGAGGGGTTTCCAAATCGTTCGAAGGATTAATATGGTCGGCATCAACATTGAGAGCACCATTACCTTCATTCGGTCCTGATTCTTGAGGATTCTCTTTCTCACCACCATTCGAAGACGAATGAACAGCATGGCCATGTTGGTTTTCCACGACAATCTCCTCCTGGATATATCAGCAACAATCATTATTATTTTCAAGAATTATCATAATTGATTAAATAAAGGAATACTTACATCAACTTCATCTTCATCGCTGGACTCATGAGTTGTTAGCTGAGCAAGACGAAGACCGTCAATACTTGATGGAGAAAAATTCTGGAACAGCAACAAACATTGGTTTCATGATCCTAATTATGCGGACAAGGAAAAAGTCACAAAGGAATATTAACAACTCACCAAAGAAACGACTGGGGACTTCACATTATTCGGTATCATCCTATAATTCTTCCTACTTCTTCCTTCTCCTCCCTGGGGACTGTCTTGCTTGTCTGAGAAGTCTACATGGATTCGAGATCTCACAGCACGGCCATCCTACAACAAAGTCGATAAAATAATTAAGGTGCGATTATCATGCTTCTACCAAAATCATAAGGAAAATACTTACCTGTGAACATTTTTGAGGCGTTTTCCTTTTATCACCACTAGAAAGATATCTCAACCTTGGTCGACCAGAAATCATGTCAGGAGAAGGAAACTCTCGTACCAGAGACTTAACATCCATCGCAAACTTATGCAAGCAGCAATAGCCAAGAGACTAGAAGCTTTAGAATTGGGTCACACTAGTGGTCGAGTGGAGCCTTTTTGGGAAGGCCAGACTATTGAAGATCAAGCCAATGCTCTCTATAATAACACTAGATTCGATAACCGTCAAAAGCTTGATCCATATTCAGAAACCTACAATCCTGGTTGGAGAAACCATCCGAACCTTTCATGGTATAAGGGCCAGAATCAAGGTCAATTCAGTAATTCTAATGCTCCCCCAGGTTTTGGCTATAATAAGAATCCTTCGGGACAAGCTCAATTTCAGAATCAATCAGATAAGAAAATCATAAGCTTAGAGGAGTCTCCTGCCTTTTTAAATCAGCAAACTGCAAAATTTCAACTATCAGTAGAACAAAGTCTTCAAGCTAGTAACAGGATAGGACATGAAAATAGTCAGGCTATTTCCGAGTTAAAAACCCAGGTTGGTCTAATAAATGAGTCTTTGGGAGAAAAAGTTAGGTTTCCTAGTCAAACACAACCCAACCCTAGAGGAGGGGTTCATGAAGTAGGTGCAAAACCATCGAATCATTTGAATGCTATTAGAACCCTTAGGAGTGGTAGAGTTGTAGACAATAAGGTAACCATGCCCGATAGTGAACATACTGTAGTTCACCCCTCAGGACCACCAGTAGCTGAGGAGACTGATAAAGTTTCTGATGATGTAAACTCGGTTCCTGAGAGGTATGATTCTGTAGCTAGAGCCCCATTTCCCCAACTATTAGTACCAACAAAGAAGGAATCAAACTTTAATGACATATTGGAGGTTTTTAAGCAAGTCACCATAAACCTTCCTTTATTAGATGCAATTAGGCAACTTCTTTCTTACGCTAAGCTCCTTAAGGATATGTGTACGAGAAAGAGAAAGCTAAATGTCCCTAAGAAATCCTTTCTAGATACTCATGTAAGTTCGATCATCCAAAACACCACAACTCCTAAGTACAAAGACCTAGGTTCCCCTACCATTGCTTGCACAATAGGTAACTTTTGGGTAGAAAAAGCTTTACTTGACTTAGGAGCCAGTGTGAACTTACTACCGTACCATGTATACTTACAACTACGACTTGGTGAAATGAAACCTACTCAGATGACACTGCAGTTAGCTGATAGGTCTGTCAAAATTCCTCGAGGTGTTATTGAGGATGTTCTTATTGAGGTCGACAAGTTTATCTATCCAGTGGATTTTGTTATCCTAGATACCCAACCTGTCCCTGACCCATAAAACCAGATACCTGTGATTTTAGGTCGCCCATTTTTAGCTACATCCAATGCGATCATTAATTGTCGAAACGGTATTATGAATTTATCTTTTGGTAACATGACTATTGAGATGAACATTTTCAATATTGGTAAGCTACCCTCAAAACTAGACGATTCGAGCATAGAAGAGGTAAACATGATAGGAACATTAGTCGAGGAGTCATTACCAAATACTTTGTTAGAAGATCCATTAGAGAAATGACTGGCCCACTTTGGGATTGATTTTGATGATGATAGTGTGATTAATGAGGTGGATTCCTTGTTAGATTCTACCCCTTTGATAGACACTAGTAATGGATGGAAACCTAAGATCGAACCACTCCCAGTTTCTAAGTCTACCCTAGTCTCTTTTTTAGAAGAGCCTCCTAAGTTGGACCTTACACAACTACCAGATACCCTGAAGTATGTGTTTTTAGGCCCATCTGAGACTTTACCTGTGATTGTTGCTTCCGACTTGGATAGTGATCAGGAAAGTAGGCTAGTCACCGTACTTCAAAATAACAAGAAAGCTTTTGGGTGGACCATAGCATACATTAAGGGTATAAGTCCTACTGTTTGTATGCATCAGATTTATTTAGAGGAAGACATTAAACCTTCTAGGGAGATGCAACGTCGACTTAACCCTAATATGAAAGAAGTAGTTCGAACCGAGGTTCTTAAATTGTTAAATGCAGGTATTATCTACCCAATTTTGAACAGTAAGTGGGTCAGCCCCGTTCAAGTTGTTCCCAAGAAATCAGGTATCACTGTAGTCCAAAACGATAATAATGAGTTAATCCCAACCCAAGTGACAACGGGATGTTGTGTCTGTATTGCCTGTAGGAAATTGAACAAGGTCACAAGGAAGGATCACTTTCCCCTTCCTTTTATTGACCAAATGCTAGAGCGATTAGCTGGACATAGTCACTATTGCTTCTTAGACGGCTACTCCAGTTATAATTAGATCGTTATTGTCCAAAAAGACCAAGAAAAAACCATTTTTACCTTGTTAATGGTGCATTTTCGACAAATGTCAAAATCGTAAAATCATGATACTGCATGTTTCTGACCCGGCTTCAGGAGCGCATGTGACGATTCATATTTTACGATCCGTGAACTGTTTCACGATCTATGATCGAGTTCCTCTCAGAGCCATGATGAATATGTTTCTCGAAAGGCCTCCCACTAGCTGAGCGTTCGATGCTACACATTTCATCGTGCCCTCTATGTAGAATAATAGAATTGGGCAGTCCTATGGACATAATTGTTTGTCGGAGGGCTTAACGCCTCCAGGACGTCGGCGATACTTGCTGTTCCCTGACTACATAGAGAGACCTCCCTCTACATAGAAGAACGATTGGGAGGTTCTCTGGACATAACTGTTTGTCGCAGGGATTAACGCCTTCAGGACGTCGGCGATACTCGTTGTTCCCTGATTATGTAGAGAGACCGTGTATAGATTCAGGCGGCTCTGTGGACATAATTGTTTGCTGGAGGGCTAACCGCCTTCAGGATACCAACGCTGCACGTTGTTTCCTGACTATGCACTCTTCAGAACGAGTATGATGCTTCAACTATCTCATATCTCGATTCTACAATAGATTAATTCTACCATGACATTCACCGACTGAATTCCTAGAAAATAATCTATTTTATCTCATTACTCCATTCCATGGCTATCCCCGGCTGATTCCATGGATTAGTAATAGATAACCATTTTATCTCATTACTCCATTCCCTGAATTCCCCGGATGGATTCATGGATTAGTAATAGATACTCAATTCATTGTTATTACTCCGTTTCATGAACCATTCTCCGCTGCATTTCATGAATTAGTAATAAATATCCAACAATCGGGCATCTGGACTATCACCGAGTAAGCCCCAATAAAATGGTGCAAGTGTACTCAACAATGATGCACGAACGAGCACCCAAATGCACGAATGAGCATTCGAAAATATGGACAAACGAGGAATCCTACAGAAAACAGGAGAGAGAAAATAATAATAAAAATAATAAAAGAGGCGCCTACGGACCGGGCCCACCGGCCGGCCGGTCACGCCGCCGTGGCCGGTCCCCCATGCCTCTTCCCTTATTTTTTCTTATTTTCTTATTTTCATGAACTCATGAAGACTCCTTCTTTCAAGCAACTTTCCTTGTTTGAGCAAAACTCACGGTTTCTCCATATTTTCACGGTTTCATGAAAAATAATAAAAAATAGGGAAAGTGTCATGGGACTGGGCTACCTAGCCGGCCTGCCGTGCCCTATCTGTGTCCGGTCCCACACTTTACAATCCTTGTTTTCATAATTATTATTTCCCTCATCTCATGAAACTCCGTTTGAGCAAAAATCATGGTTTCTTCATATTTTCTCAAATAATGCTCAAACCATGAAAAAGCCAAAAAGTAAAATGGTCACGTGACCGACTAGGCTACTCACGTCAAATATAAAAATATTATTATTTTAATATATATTTTTTTTTATCAAACGAGCAAAGTTCTATTTGCTCATTCGAGCAAAAATCAAGAATTTCAGTCAAAGATCAAACTCTTCTGAAAATCCAAAATATTTCTCAAACGCACACCAGAAAATACCAAAACTCTCAGGATTGAGATACGGGCATTATGGTGACGCGGGCATGCTTCCTTGACCGACCAAGGCCGGCCCTAAGGCTCGCGAGGAGCCGGTCCCACACATCTTCATGATTTTAACCTAATTTGCTCAATTGCCCATATTTGGTCCAAACTCTTTTCAACCAACTTGAAATTTGATCAGTTGACTATCAGCTGGTACCACACCACCAAGGGCCGGTTCTATGCTCCCTTGGTCGGTCCCTCACTTCTTCATAATTAGGTTTTATCACCTAACCCTCGCACGAGCATTATTCTAATAAATGATCAACACCAGCATTTGATCATTCTTTCACCAACCGGTCAACTAAGGACCCTGGTGCACGCTCACTTGAGCACTTGGGTACCACATGGTCGTCCATAATTCCATGTGGTCGGTCCCTCCCTCACTCATGACCTATTTTCAGCAATTCATCAATTGACGAACAATTGATCAAAAATTAGGGTTTCGAACAAACGCTCCACAAATCATAATTCTGAGCAAGTTCAAACACTAATAATTTTATGTTGATCCAGTAATCAACATCCAGATTAATTATATAATATTTGGTAGGCTACCAGTATTTTAATTAATATTTTATTGGGTCACGTTACCAATAATTCATCGAATTGAGCAATACTTCCCCAGTTGCTCGAGTATTGATCCAACTATTAATATTCAGTAATTTATCGAATTGAGCAATACTTTCTCGGTTGCTCGAATATTGATCAAACTATCAATATTCAGTAATTTTCCGAATTCAACAATACTTGTTAAGTTGCTCGAATATTGATCCGACCATAATATTCAGTAATTTATCGAATTGAGCAATACTTGCTCAGTTACTCGAATATCGATCTAACTCAATATTCAACAATTAATCGAAATTGCAATATTTTCTCGGACGAGCAATATCAACATTATTCAAGAACTATACGTCTGACAGGTTCAATCCATGAATCACCACTGAGCATTCGTCAATCATGCTCAATTCAACAAAACTTAGACTCACTGTCTAATCAAGTCAACGACTGACTGATCAAATCCACGTATGCTTTGCAGACTCCATGTTCGTGAGACATCAATCACGTCACATGGGGGGATATTACTTAGGGTTTTGGTCTGGCGACCTACGACCGTGTGTTCATCCACGATGAGAAATGTGAGTAAGTCGTGTAAACGGTTGAAGGAGTTAGAAAAGTAGTGGGTGGACGGTTAACCAAGTCTCCACATGACCTGGGACTGGTTTCATCACGATTTCCCACTTTCCCACTCTTTCACTCAAGAAATCGTCACACTTACTGGGATCAATGTGTTCACTATTCTGACAATATAAATAAGTCGCTGAATCCATGATTGAAGGGACAGAAAATCCACGAGATATTGAACAGATAATTCATCGTCTAACCAAGAATCATCGTGTGAGCAACACTCTCTCAATCATTTAAACTTATTTACACAAACTTGCAGAAACCTTCAACACATCTACAATCCTTGATCATCATTGATCCCACAATTCTAAACTTCCCTCCTACAAATCAACCCATCTCCCTCTTTGTGACCGAATTGACTCTGGAACGGCTATTGACTTGGTTTAGGCCGGAGTCCTACAGATTTATCTCTCGAACTCAAAGCACTCCCGTGCAGTGTATCTGTGTGAGGTTAGGCAGTTTGCTCGGTTGAGGAGTCTCGTCCGATCGATTGTCTCTTCACTTTCCTAAAAAACCAGCGAATCATTTTTCCCTATCTACAGATTCGTGACCACGGTGGGAGGTTAATCTCTCGGTTGCAATCTCAAACTTTCACAAAATGGTTGATCTTAGGACAGGTTCAGTTACAAATCCTAACACAAACAACGCTAGCACTAACAACAACAGTTATACTCCAGAAACTATTCCTGCTTCCAACAACGGTGCTGGCGGTACCACTCCTCCGCAAACCAACATTGGAGACAATCCTCTCTTCGGCCGGTCTCCCGAAGAAATCAGAGAAAATCCACCTACCATAGGTGATCTCATGAAGGTGCAAGAAACTCTCGCAAAAAATCAGACTGATATGACTACAACTCAGAAGGAGTGATGCACTTATCTCAAAACCCTCACGGACAAGATACCAGAGAAAGCTCAGGAGAAATAAAAATCCAAAGAAACATCTCTGGTTGCTGATCCTGAAGTCACTCCAATCCATGTAGTAGACGATGATGAAGTCCACAAGGGTGCAGATAACCCACCAACGAAGGAACCTGCAGGCTTCATCACCCGTGAAGACCTGGAACGCTTTATGGAGGATAGAGGAAAAGACAAAATATCATCTGTTCACCGTCATCAACCTCCATATCCTACTACTATGCAAAGAATTCCTCTCCCGAAGGGATACACCTCTCCAACGTTCACACTATACAATGGAACGGGGAACGCTCGAGAACATGTCTCTCGATTCCTGGAAGCACTAGGTGAATATGAACACAACCATATTGTCCGTCTGAAGGAATTCTCGAAATCTCTGACAGGCCGAGCATACACATGGTACAATAACATTGCACCAGAGAGCATCACTAGTTGGGGAGAGATGTTTAACCAAAAATACTTCTTCGTCTCAGAGAGGATTACTCTCTATGATTTAGGAAGAATGTCTCAGAAAAACAATGAACATCCGGACGACTATGTGAAGAGGTTCAGAGTCCAAGCTTTGGATTGTTATGATACAAATGTCACTGAACAACAACTGGTGGACTTGTGCATCAACGGAATGATACCGGTCTATAGAGCCTTGCTGGAAAATCTCCGGTTCCATACTTTCTCAGAACTCCATGAAGCGGCCAAGCGATCAACAACTACTGCTCCATCCTTACTGGAAAGAACAAAAACCGTCAAAACCGAGGAGCCGCGAGACACTCGAAGCAGGCGCCTATTCAATAAACAGTACAATGTTCAACCTTCAATGAATGTTGCTGAAGGAAGCAAAAGGAAGGCTGAGGCGCAACAACATAAGAATGTTCCTCCAGCGTCCCACCCTACAAAAGCACCAAGGAAGGACAACCAAGCCAGAAATGCACAAGCACCTACTCAGCGTCAGCAGAATGACCAAGAAGTACCAGATATTACTTTCCCTATTGAAGAGGTGATCGAGTTACTAGAAGTCTGTATCCAAGATGGTGCGATCAATTTGCCTCATGTCAGGAGAGAGCCGACAGACGAGGAAGTGGAGAATCTGCGCTACTACCTCTTTCATAGGTATGTCAGTCATCCGACCAGTGATTGCAGAACCCTGAAACACAGATTCAAGGAAAAAGCCGATTCAGGAGAACTGGGGGCTGAAGGAGTACACAAGAATCCTCTCCCAATCAGAACCTTTACGCTCTCCGAACAACCAGTCAAAGAAGCAGTTCAATCATTGATCGAGCATGTATGCGAATTGCTTTATATGTCAAAAGCTCAAAGGGGAGATATGTTCACGGCTTTGAACCACATAGTGTCTGGGAAACGACTATCCATTCCAGAAACACTCCCTGAACCTCCAACCACTGACAAAGAGATGTATGACTGGGGACTGCTCACCACAGTACATCTCAAAGGAAATGAATTCAGAAGAGTGCTAATCGATGTTGGCAAAGCTATCAACATTATTCCTTTGAAGACTCTCAGAGCTGCAGGCATCACTCGACAAAAAGCTACTCATGCTCCTACCTCAGTCAGAGACCACGAAGGAGTCTCCAGAGATGCTTATGTTTACATAATTCTCAAGATGAAGACTGGTTCAACCTGGGCAGAAACCAAATTTCACATAATTAGGGAAGACCCAGGATATGATATGATCCTTGGACGAACATGGATTCATGCTGAAAAGGTAACTCCAACACTTTCAGTTGCACATTTCTCTGTTGAAAAAAGCTCTGATTCGGAAGAAATAGAAGACGATCCATCATTTGAATATCTGGGGAAAGTTCAAGCCTTGATGGAACTCACACAAAATCCAGAAGAGAGCGCACATGAATTCGTCAAAAGATTCCGTACTCAGGCAAGTTTTATTCCCCCTCATGCGTCAATATTATCAACTTTTAAACATGCTACCCTGGTCCGGGGACTCTATTTTGCTAATAACCTAGCACTCACCAAACACTATGAGTGGTTGATCTCGCTTCAGCAATACTTCACCAAGTGGTTAGATGCAGAACCCCTCAGAATTCAGCATTCCACTGATACGGTCATTGCTAAAATAATGGTCGAGCACAACAAACAATACCCTGAATATTCTTCCTTGTACGAGTGTCCACATGTGCCGCAGGATTGGAAAGCTCCACGAACAGGGAATCCCACTGTACGGGGAATTTCAAACCAGCAGAAGATATTCAGGGCACGAGAAACCAAGCCTAACGAATTTCATGAAGGGGATTTAGTTCTCAAGGCAACTAAGTGTAATCTCCATTCCACAAGGAGTTCTAACTGGGAAGGGCCTTTTATGATTGCTAAGTCAGCAGTTGGAGGATACTACAAATTGGATGATATGAAGGGCAAGACAAGTGTACCAGTGATTCATGAGAATTGGCTCAAGACTTTTGGCGCCTAAGGTATTCGATCTTCTGAAGTGGTATCTGTTTAAGGCATGGATGAATGAACGCTCGAGATACCTATTTTTTTTTTAAGGATTTTCTTTCACATGTATTTTCAATAATGTGTGCGATTCTTGCATTCAGTATTTGAATTCAACAATTTATCAAAGTTCTCTTATTTAAAGAAAATCTCTATCAATTCCAAAAAGAAAATCCTCAATCACTCATTTAAAACCATTCAAAACCAATCAAAGCCAAAGTAAAACCTCACGTCTCTCAGAAGTTCAAGGTTCAAGAGATTATGGAAAGGAAAGCTAAAGGAAGCCGGCAAAGTAAGATTTCTGCTTCTCTGCATTCTCCAAGATTTGCAAGGACGCTTTCTCCAACTCCAGCTTTTCAGTCAATTCAACAATCTTGGCCATTTTCTCCACCACAGCATCACTGGTAAAAGGTATATTATTCTCTACTGCATCCCTGATGATGTTGATCCTCTGACGAAGCCACTTCAAGTTAAAGCCGAGTTCTTCGGATTTCTTCAAGTTATACTCCCAATAATAGAGTACATCTTGAGTAACAGTACTTCTAGCCTTGGTTCATATATCATCTATGACACGCAAGATAGTTCCCACTTGCATTGTCAAGAAGTAACTGCGTTTTGGGTCCGTGGTGACAACAATGTGACCATACATTTTCAACGATTTCTCATACATATCAGCATACCCTATGGGAACGCTAAATCCACCAACTGATGTGTGATATGGGAGTGACTCGCCAAATGGAGGATAACAAATAATCCATGCGTTGGGGTATTCATGCACTATTATGCGGTTCTCAATTATCGGAGCAACTTCAGCAATTGTGGGAGCAGTCTCTTCAATCGATGGAGCAGCTTCTTCCATTATGAGTCCGGTTTCTTCTAATCTGAAGTGATGATGATTCGAGCTTCATTCTCCTTGACAACTTAAGTGGAAACATTCTCATGGAATTTAGGTGCATAGATGGTAATATTGTCAACTCGATTCACCATATGATTTGAATCATCATTGGCTCCATTATTCCCAACTTCGGCATTTGGCACCTAATACGAAGATTACATGAGATTAGAGCAATCCAAGCATGGAAACCAAAGGCAATCATAAAATCCAGCATGTAAGTGAACTAACACTATCTAAGTTCTTTTCTATACATCCAAGACATGAGCAAATAGTGTGGAAGTCATAAAACACGTTTTTCAACAAGCTCGTCTGAAGAGATTTTACACTTCCCTGTATAATACGACGAACTGGGAGAAATTGGTAAGGAATATAAGGTTGAGTCATATACCATTATCTTCGTATGGATGTCCTTTACAACATATCAAAATTTCATAGCAATCGTATAAGCTAGAAAAAAGATGTGGCCAAAACATTGAATTACATTCCAGCTGAGAAATTTATGAAAGTCTCCTGGAAGTTTACTATTTCACTGATTTCGACCACTAAACATGCTCAAAACTAAAAACTATTCTTTTCCAAAGATTGTAAATCTCCTGGGCATGAGAATACATGGGTAGATCACGAAAATACGACATCGGATGAAGATTTTATGGTGTTTTTGCTAAAAGGCTGAGTTCTGAAATTTTCTGATGACGTATTTCACTAAAAAATTTCATTCATTTGTATGGATTCTCATTCATTCATCAACAAATCAGCAATATTATACTTCTATGAAGAGAATACGAGATCGATACTTACTTGAGGGGTTTCCAAATCGTTCGAAGGATTAATATGGTCGGCATCAACATTGAGAGCACCATTACCTTCATTCGGTCCTGATTCTTAAGGATTCTCTTTCTCACCACCATTTGAAGACGAATGAACAGCATGGCCATGTTGGTTTTCCACGACAATCTCCTCCTGGATATATCAGCAACAATCATCATTATTTTCAAGAATTATCATAATTGATTAAATAAAGGAATACTTACATCAACTTCATCTTCATCGCTGGACTCATGAGTTGTTAGCTGAGCAAGACAAAGACCGTCAATACTTGATGGAGAAAATTCTGGAACAACAACAAACATTGGTTTCATGATCCTAATTATGCGGACAAGGAAAAAGTCACAAAGGAATATTAACAACTCACCAAAGAAACGACTGGGGACTTCACATTATTCGGTATCATCCTATAATTCTTCCTACTTCTGCCTTCTCCTTCCTGGGGACTGTCTTGCATGTCTGAGAAGTCTACATGGATTCGAGATCTCACAGCACGGCCATCCTATAGCAAAGTCAATAAAATAATTAAGGTTCGATTATCATGCTTTTACCAAAATCACAAGGAAAATACTTACCTGTGAACATTCTGGAGGCGTTTTCCTTTTATCACCACTAGAAAGATATCTCAACCTTGGTCGACTAGAAATCATGTCAGGAGAAGGAAACTCTCGTACCAGAGACTTAACATCCATCACAAACTTATGCAAGCGCTCAAGTTGTTGACGCCAGAAGTCTATATAACCCGGAGTTATGTAGGTAGCTCGGTCAAAGCATGGAAACAAGTAATCATTTCCTTCCACACGTGTGTAATCTAAGTGAGCCTTAAGATGCTCAACCGATGGTTTATTCATTCGATGACCTGGAGCACACTGGTCAAGACCCATTTGTCGAGCTGCTCTGTCGAAGTTATATTCTTCTACCTGGAATTCTCCGTGCATTACTGATACTAAGTGACCAGGAGTGCAACTCAATATAAAATATTTCTCTCCATCACTCAGACCGGCGTCAGATTTCAATGTGGCATTTTCTTCAGTAGTATTGAAAGTGATCAATTTGGAGAAAAGAGGAGGAACTGACATCCAGGGGCGAAAATTGAACTCAGACTCGGTGTCTAAAATACTAGTGAGGCGTGTCCTGTGTCATAGCTGCTTTGTAGACCAGCGCATAGTCCTGGAATTATCTTTCTCGAGGAAAGCATGACGAGTATCAACATTGGGTCCTTGAAAGACGTTACTAGGAATTGGAGCATAATTCTCAAGGTGCTCCCACATCAAAGCCTGGAGGAACATAGTATTAGCATATGTTTCAATCTTCATGAAGCCGTTGGATACACTGGAGTTTATGACTAAGGAGTCTAAATTGGAAAATAGTGAACCCAAAAACAGACTACCGATAGGAAGTTTATCACCTTTATCCATCTTTATGGCAAAAGGAATCACAAATGGCTTCAATAAATGTCCACTATCCTCAAGAACGTCTCTGGAAAGCCACAAGCATAAGAAAGCAGCAATAGTTAAGGTACCATCAACAGGTTCTTCAGTAACTCCGTCTCTCGGCCACCAGTGCTTCAACCATTGGGCATAGCAAAATTTGGGCGACTTGTTGAAATCATGCATTTTAGTTTCCAACACGTCAGAAATTGCAGACTCCTATGCTGAGAGCTCCTGAGGGAAATTACCAGTAATCGGGAGATGCAATAAAGCGACTACATCTTCCAAAGTAATGGTGAATTCTCCCCATATGCATATTAAAGTGTGAGTAGGAATGCACCAACGGGCAAGCAAAGCCACCATACCTGGTATATCATGATGAATGATTAAATCCCCGACTGCTTGAATAGCTCGTGTCACCTGTGCACGATCCAGCATGGTCCAACTAGTGTTTCCCTTGCAAACAGAACCGAGTTATTGCTTGAGGAGATACCAACTTGTTTTGAGTAGTACTCCTGGGATTTATGAGCAGCCGAAATGAGGAACCTGAGGGACGCTTTTCGGGTTTATACTGATACACAAAGAATTCATCCTCAGTATTTGGAATGTTCTTAGTTTTGGGAGTTTCCTCTTCCTCCCTGGAAGTCCCAGAATCATCATTTCTAGAAGATGCATCTATAGAAACATCCTCTCCAGAAGACTCCTCTCTGGAAACATCGTCTTCAGAAGCGCTATCATGGGAATCAGTCATCTTTGGAAAGTTGCTGTGGCATTCATACAACAAATTTCACCAACACAGTGGAATTAAAGTACAATAGAATAATTAGGGTGCTCACATCAACGTCTACAAAATGGTAATCCTCAACTCTTACCTATTTACGGTTTCACGAACTTAGTGATAATAACGTAAAACTTCGAAAACTTGCTCGCTTCTTCAAACCTACAAAGACGAGCAAAAAATTTATTATTTAAAAGTCGACACCTGACTTTTCACGAAATTATGAATAATTCACATAACCCTTCATGTAAACATTCACTGATTTTCTACCGTGTGTACATACACTATGAAATCACAAATTCATGGAAACATTGTTTGCTTTCAACAATTGCTCGAAAATCAGAATTTGATTTCTTTAACAAAATTCTTTTTTAAACTCACGCACAAAAAAAAAAAAAAAAAAAAAACTTTTACGTGAGTTATTAAAAAAAATAAAAATCCTTTTGTTTTGCTCAAACGAGCGTTCGTTTATGAAACGAGGGTCTTTTCTATTCTCGTAAAGGTCCACATATTCGAAATAAAATTTTGAAAGTTCACAAATAAAATTTTATCATAAAGTGCAGGTCTATTTCAAAAATATCTTAGGATTATTTTTTATTACTTTAACTACGAAGGTACGTTTCCTAAAGGTATTTGTGTGAAAGTTCACACTTTGAAAATAAAATTTTGATTTTCATGAAACCTCATAAACAAAAATTTTCTACTGCAACTAGATCATGTCTATTCAAGAATATATGTATCTCTTTCATATTAGGGATTATTGCTCGTTTCTTAAACCAACGTACGGACGGGCATATGTTTCATAAAACTCATGCATACACATACCCATATGAAATTTTGTTTTATGAACGATTCATGAATGAACAAATAGCAAACTAAAAAAAAAAAATCACGTACCTTCGTTGGCGCCGGAGTTCGCCGGAAATCGGTCGGCGGCAGTCAGTGACGGTGGAGCTCCGGCGTACCCAAAAATTTCCTGCTCGCGCGTGAGCGAGAAGAGGTGGTGGTCGGTCAGTTCAAAGAAAAATAATTTTTTTAGGGTCTCTTCCCTTTTATATCAATTTTGTTTCCAAAAACCTAATAAAACAAGGATTTCCTTTTTTTGGGCCCGGACCCGTAAATGCTAAACCGACCAAAACTAGACCTATGGTCGTCCAAATCAGCAGTGCTTCATCTATCCGTGCTAACGGGATGACGCTCTATCATACTATCAGGGTCCTTATGTAAGCATTTACTCACATGACGCCATTGGAGCAAATTGAGGATTCTGAAAATACCTTTGTATGACCGAGTTCAACTGCTTATCTCGTCAACTGGAAAATTACCATCTAATGCTTAATGCGGAACATGACTATCCCTCACTAAGCAGGGGACTTAATGTTGATGGTGGATTTTCGACAAAGGTTAAAATCGTAAAATCATGATACTGCATGTTTCTGACCCGGCTTCAGGAGCGCATGTGACGATTCATATTTTACGATCCGTGATCTGTTTAACGATCTATGATCGAGTTCCTCTCAGAGCCATGATGAATATGTTTCTCGAAAGGCCTCCCACTAGCTGAGCGTTCGATGTTACGCATTTCATCGTGCCCTCTATGTATAATAATAGAATTGGGCGATCCTCTGGACATAATTGTTTGTCGGAGGGCTTAACTCCTCCAGGACGTCGGCGATACTCGCTGTTCCCTGACTACATAGAGAGACCCCCCTCTACATAGAAGAACGATTGGGAGGTTCTCTGGACATAACTGTTTGTCGCAGGGCTTAACGCCTTCAGGACGTCGGCGATACTCGTTGTTCCCTGACTATGTAGAGAGACCGTGTATAGATTCAGGCGGCTCTCTGGACATAATTGTTTGCTGGAGGGCTAACCGCCTTCAGGATACCAACGCTGCACGTTGTTTCCTGACTATGCACTCTTCAGAACGAGTATGATGCTTCAACTATCTCATATCTCGATTCTACAATAGATTAATTCAACCGTGACATTCACCGACTGAATTCCTAGAAAATAATCTATTTTATCTCATTACTCCATTCCATGGCTATACCCGACTGATTCCATGGATTAGTAATAGATAACCATTTTATCTCATTACTCCATTCCCTGAATTCCCCGGATGGATTCATGGATTAGTAATAGATACTAAATTCATTGTTATTACTCCGTTTCATGAACCATTCTCCGCTGAATTTCATGAATTAGTAATAAATATCCAACAATCGGGCATCTGGACTATTACCGAGTAAGCCCCAATAAAATGGTGCAAGTGTACTCAACAATGATGCACGAACGAGAATTCGAAAATATGGACAAACGAGGAATCCTACACAAAACAGGAGAGAGAAAATAATAATAAAAATAATAAAAGAGGTGCCTAGGGACCGGGCACACCGGCCGTCCGGTCACTGATAGACGCATTTATGTGTCTATTTTCATCTCTATTGTGTATATTGTTAGTACCCATTTTTGTACTTATTATGGTGTTTTATGTGTTTTAGGTATTTTTGGGCAATAAACATTTTTGGAAAAATCGGCTCGAAAAGTTGTCTAAAGGCACCCAAGGGACATTTGTTATTCGGAATCCAGCAGCGGATAAGGGGCACCCCCTTCTCCTTCACGTTCAAAAACAAAAAAAGGCAGGAAAATTATGTTTATCCATGGCAGATTTTCAATCAGATTTTTGGA
>JAJJMB010012240.1:720659-794766 GCA_023531105.1 Papaver atlanticum
CTAAAATTGTTGAGAATAAATAAGTGAACCTTATGTTATAAAGATTGGCTAAATCCTTAGTCCCAGTACCTCTCGCCCATTGTTAATAGTCTTTGTTTATATTTATTTAGTATTTTTAAAAACTTTAATCTCTACGAATCCGAGTGAACGACAACCTCATTTCTTACCACTATCTAAAATTCAATCAGTCACGCCGCCGTGGCCGGTCCCCCACGCCTCTTCCTTTATTTTTTCTTATTTTCTTATTTTCATGAACTCATGAAGACTCCTTCATTCGAGCAACTTTCCTTGTTTGAGCAAAACTCACGGTTTCTCCATATTTTCACGGTTTCATGAAAAATAATAAAAAAATAGGGAAAGTGTCATGGGACCGGGCTACCTAGCTGGCAGACCTTTCCTTGCTGTGGCCGGTCCCACACTTTACAATCCCTTGTTTTCATAATTATTATTTCCCCCATCTCCTGAAACTCCACCGTTTGAGCAAAAATCATGGTTTCTTCATATTTTCTCAAATATTGCTCAAACCATGAAAAAGCAAAAAAGTCAAATGGTCACGTGACCGACTAGGCTACTCACGTCAAATATCAAAATATTGTTATTTTAATATTCTCAAAATTTTGATCAAACAAGCAAAGTTCTACTTGCTCATTCGAGCAAAAATCAAGAATTTCAGTCAAAGATCAAACTCTTCTGAAAATCCAAAATATTGCTCAAACGCACACCAGAAAATACCAAAACTATCAGGATTAAGATACGGGCATTATGGTGACACGGGCATGCTTCCTTGACCGACCAAGGCCGTCCCTAAGGCTCGCGAGGATCCGGTCCCACACATCTTCATGATTTTAACCTAATTTGCTCAATTGCTCATATTGGGTCCAAACTCTTTTCAACCAACTTGGAATTTGCTCAGTTGACCATCAGCTGGTCCCACACCACCAAGGGCCGGTTATATGCTCCCTTGGCCGGTCCCTCACTTCTCCATAATTAGGTTTTATCACCTAACGCTCGCTCGAGCATTATTCTAATAAATGATCAACACCAGCATTTGATCATTCTTTCACCAACCGGTCAACTAAGGACCCTGGTGCACGCTCACTCGAGCACTTGGGCACCACATGGTCGTCTATCATTACATGTGGTCGGTCCCTCCCTCACCCATGACCTATTTTCAGCAATTCATCAATTGACGAACAATTGATCAAAAATTAGGGTTTCAAACAAACGCTCCACAAATCATAATTCTGAGCAAGTTCAAACACTAATAATTTTGTGTTGATCCAGTAATCAACATCTAGATTAATTATATAATATTTGGTAGGCTACCAATATTTTAATTAATATTTTATTGGGTCACCTTACCTATAATTCATCGAATTGAGCAATACTTGCTCAGTTGCTCGAGTAATGATCCAACTATCAATATTCAGTAATTTATCGAATTGAGCAATACTTGCTCGGTTGCTCGAATATTGATCAAACTATCAATATTCAGTAATTTGCCAAATTCAGCAATTCTTGCTCAGTTGCTCGAATATTGATCCGACCATAATATTCGGTAATTTATCGAATTGAGCAATACTTGCTCAGTTGCTCGAATATTTATCTAACTCAATATTCAACAATTCATCGAATTTGCAATATTTGCTCGAACGAGCAATATCAACATTATTCAAGAACTATACGTCTGACACATTCAATCCATGACTCACCACTGAGCATTCGTCAATCATGCTCAATTCAACAAAACTTAGACTCACAGTCTAATCAAGTCAACGACTGACTGATCAAATACACGTCTGCTTTGCAGACTCTACGTTCGTGAGACATCAATCACGTCACATGAGGGGATATTACTTAGGGTTTTGGTCTGGTGGCCTACGGCACGTGTGTTCATCCACGGTGAGAAATGTGAGTAAGTCGTTCAAATGGTTGAAAGAGTTTGCAAAGTAGTGGGTGGACGGTTAACCAAGTCTCCACACGACCTGGGACTGGTTTCACCACGATTTCCCACTCTTTAACTCAAGAAACTGTCACACTTACTGGGATCAATATGTTTACTATTCTAACAATATAAATAAGTCTCTGAATTCATGATTGAAGGGATAGAAAATCCACGAGATATTGAATAGACAATTCATCGTCTAACAAGGAATCATCGTGTGAGCAACACTCTCTGAATCATTCAAACTTATTTACACAAACTTGCAGAAACCTTCAACACATCCGTTATCCTTGATCATCATTGATCCCACAATTCTCAGCTTCCCTCCTACATATCAACCCATTTCCCTCTTTGTGACCGAATTTACTCTGGAACGGCCATTGACTTGGTTTAGGCCGGAGTCCTACAAATTGATCTCTCGAACTCAAAGCACTCCCGTGCAGTGCATCTGTGTGAGGTTAGGCAGTTTGCTCGGTTGAGGAGTCTCGTCCGATCGGTCGTCTCTTCACTTTCCTAAAAAACCAGCAAATTGTTTTTCCCCATCTACATACCTGTCCCTTTGGTACCTTTGCATATAGAAGCATGCCTTTCGGGTTATGTAATGACCCTGCGACTTTTCAGCGTTGTATGATGAGCATATTTTCTGATATGGTAGAACGGTTTTTAGAGGTATTTATGGATGACTTTTCAGTGTTTGGTTTATCTTTTGATGAGTGCTTGCATCATTTGACACTAGTGTTGACTAGGTGTAAAGAAAATAATTTAGTGCTTAATTGGGAAAAATGCCATTTCATGGTTAAATCAGGAATTGTCTTAGGGCATATCATATCTTCAAAGGGTATAGAGGTAGAAAAAACCAAAGTTGACCTTAGTAACACTTTACAGGTCTCAAAAACCGTAAAAGATATTAGGTCATTCCTATGGCATGCAGGTTTTTATCGCCGATTCATTAAGGATTTTAGCTTGATTTCTAGATCTCTTTGCAATTTGCTTGCAAAAAAAAAAAACTTGCAAAAGATGTTAAGTTTGTCTTTGATGATGCTTGTTTAGAGGCTTTTGAGAATCTTAAGACTTTACTCACTACCGCCCCCATAGTCCAGGCACCTAACTGGAACCTACCCTTTGAAATCATGTGTGATGCTTCAGATTATGCTATAGGCGTTGTGCTAGGTCAGCGAGAAAAAAAATTACTCCATGTGATTTACTATGCTAGCAAAACTTTGAATGATGCCCAACTGAACTATACAACTACCGAGAAGGAACTGTTAGCCATTGTGTGTGCCTTGGATAAGTATAGATCCTACCTATTAGGTTATAAGGTCATAATTTATACTGATCATGCTGCTTTAAAATACCTTTTGTCTAAGAAGGATACCAAACCTATATTGATTAGATGGATCCTTTTGTTACAAGAATTTTCTCCAAACATTAGAGACAAAAAGGGTGCAGAAAATGTAGTAGCAGACCACTTGTCTAGGCTAGTTGTTAATTCCCCTAATGATTCCCTTCCTATAAGGGATAGCTTTCCTGATGAACAATTGTTCTTTGTTTCCCAATCACCTTGGTATGCAAATATAGTGAATTATCTTGTTACTGGTCGAATACCCCAACATTGGGGTAAGCAAGATCGTTCTAAATTTTTAGCCGAGGTTAAGCATTTCTTTTGGGACGATCCTTATCTGTTTAAGTATTGTCCAGACCAGATTATTAGGAGATGTATATCTGAGAGTGACCAGTCCAGTATTATTTCTTTTTGTCATGAACATGCATGTGGGGGTCATTTTAGTACTAAGAAGACTGCTGCTAAGATATTGCAGTGTGGATTTTACTGGCCTTCGTTGTTTAAAGACTCCCATAGTCATTGTGTTTCTTGTGAGCGTTGCCAGAAGTTAGGGACCATTTCCCGTAGAAATATGATGCCTTTGAACTCTATTTTAGTGATTGAGGTCTTTGATGTGTGGAGCATTGATTTTATGGGTCCATTTCCTAATTCTTTGGGTTATCTTTTGTGACAACCCGAATCAATAACAATAGTCCGGCCGACCCTATTATTAGTAATTCAAGGTTTTCACTACATGAAAGTAGGTTCACGTAGCTCTCACTTGCTCAGAAAAATATTTGTTCCAAATAAAATAGAAAAGAAGTAATTTTAGCACATTAACAAGTTATGAAATAGGCTAACACACTCCACCAATGAAATAATTATGTTTTGACAAAGTTTTGGTAAAATTTTTTATTAAGAAATAATATATAACAATGTGATAATTTTGTTGAAAATAAGGGAAAACAAATTCAGAAGAAAACTTCATCAAGGAAGGGGTCCAACTTCTTCCCAGATACTGCAGCGGAAACTCGAGAAAACTCCAAGATTAATCACTTACTTACTCTGCTATCTAAAACTGAAAATCAACACAAGGTCGGAGCCTTGGATTTGCAAGTTCATTCTTAAACCATCAATTTTACTATTAACTAAAAGAGTACTAAAAATTCAGTCTAAAACAATTACGATTAACCATGTCAGAGAGAGCCACAAAACTAAACAAAAATAACACAAAAACCCATAACATTACCGCTTACCTTCGGTCGTTAATACTCAAGGAAACACACACAAATATAACCCAAAAGAAACATTCAACTCACAAGCATGATAGCTATTGTGAAGACAACCCCGATAGTAAAGACAACCCCAATTTCATCTCACAAGCATGATAGCTATTTTGAATACAACCTTGATAGTAAAGACAACCCCAATTTCATCTCACAAGCATGATAGCTATTGTGAATACAACCTCTATATTAAATACAACCCAAATATACAGGTCTCACAAGCGCGATGGCTATTGTGGACTGACCTCTCAATAAATAGTTCAACACGAATTAGCTTTCGGTGCATAATAACGACTTGAATAAAGATTCAGCTCTTAAATAAGCTCCCACACATTCCATTTGTCTCTACATACATCAACACATAATATGAACTGTATAAATCATTCAAATTGATCATCAGATACAAGCATAACCCAAGATACAACCATATACAAAAGCAATTCAGGAATAAGTCCTGCGAAGACAGTCTATTGTCGCTGTCAAAATCAGGTGTTATACTGATCTAAATATGATGAAACTTTTACCACAAATCCAAAAATATATTAGGAACACTTCATAAAAATTTGAGACAAAAGTGACGGTTAGATCTTAAGATATGACAGGGCTTATATGCACAGTTCAGACTTAAAACGTACAGTCGCAGCTGGAAAACTTTGCCTAATTGGGGCACTTCCCAAAATCATATTCCTTTGAAATTTTTACAGTAGCATAATCATATAAATGGGTTTATCATATCAAAAATTCAGGTAATTATATTAATACAAACTTCTAATATAGAGGTATCAAACCTACTCGCGTTCTAGCAAAATTCTGTAACTAAAGTCTCTGAAACATAGTCTTTTTGGGTACATGCACTTATCTGATCGTCATCAAATTTTGTTTAAGTATCTATTAACTATTTAAGACCAACATATCCAAAATTAAATAATTTCTAATGGTTCAAATTCATTTTAAGATGCAAACAACGCCTGGTACTCAGATTTCAAAAAAGAATCAATCTCAAAACCTAAACTATGGATTTAAACTCAATAGGTTAACCTGTATCTACAAAATCGAAACTCAATACATAATAATAAGAATTGATAGAGCAAAAACAAACTTTCCTTTGGCTTGAGCTCCAAATCCTCAAGAGTTCTCCCCTGATTTCCCCTCTGGTGGTTCTCCCAAACTCTATTCACGGCAGACAACAGGAAGCTAGGTTTTTATTTATTTTTATTTCCTACAACCAACTTTTATGGGCCACCAACTAGTTAATACATACAAAAATCTTTTAATGGCTAACAACTAACAAATGGTTTAAGAATTGAGGGTTATGACATCTTTACATACTTTTCGCTGTAGACTATGTGTCTAAGTGGGTTGAGGCGGTTCCGTGTAAAATAAATGACCACAAGGTCGTACTCCAGTTTTTGAAAGATAATATACTTGCACGTTTTGGTACACCGCGAGCTATAATTAGTGATGGAGGAACACACTTTAGTAATAGGCCATTTTCACTTTTAATGAAACAATATGGTATTACTCACAAAGTAGCTACCCCATATCACCCACAGACTAGCGGTCAGGTAGACGTTTCCAATTGGGAAATTAAGCGTATTTTAGAGAAAACAGTTAATCCTAATCGGAAAGACTGGTCGTCAAGGCTTAGTGATGCCTTATGGGCTTACCGTACTACGTTTAAAACACCCATTGGAATGTCACCTTATCGACTTGTGTATGGCAAGGCATGTCACTTACCTCTTGAGTTAGAGCATAAAGCATATTGGGTTGTTAAGCAGCTAAACTTTTCACTTGACAAAGCAGGAGCTCACAGAAAACTCCAGCTCGATGAGTTGGACGAGATTTGTAGAGATGCATACGATAGTGCTAAGGAGTATAAGAACAAAATGAAACTTGTGCATGATAAGTATATTTTAAGAAGTCATTTTCTCCAGGTCAAAAAGTTCTTCTATATGATACTTGTTTGAATCTATTCCCCGGGAAGTTGCGTTCTCGATGGACCGGTCCTTTTGTGGTTCGCACTGTTTTTCCTCATGGATTCTTCATTTGCTATTTGGAATACGATCCAAAAGACTTGCTATTCACCTGCGTAACTCTAGAATTCGAAGGCGCAGGGATATCGAAACTAAGTAGCTAGGGGTAGTCTGCTTGGTCTCAACTATACGAAGTTGGTATTAAATTTTGTATAGAGGATTAATTCTAAGAGTATTCAAAACAAGGCTAGGTCCCGGGCTTTTTCTGCATTTGAGGTTTCCTTGTGTAGTTACCTAAAATCTGAGAGAGGCTAGAAGTGGGATTCTAGGATTTTTGAAAGTGAGTTACGGGAGGTTGAGCACGAACATTCTTCGCCTAAACCACGCACAGTGGCCGTTCAAAGGCTGTTTCAGTCATAAGGAAGAGATTTATGGATGGTCTTAGGGAGGGAAGCAGATGAAGAGAGAGATCAGATAATTCTAGGGTTTGAAGAAGAATTACTCTGAGAGGTTATGAGAAAGATGATCGTAGATTGGAAAAATAGAGGACCTATTGATAGCTGAATTCTCTAATCTCAGGTCAGTGAAGATAAGGATTGCTTTTCGTGCCATGCGTAGCAATTCTCCCATCTCTTCAATAATAGGGATAAACTAGGTTGAGTTTATCTCATTATTCCACCGCATTTACTCTCTTCTGCGGTGAGAAATAAGCCGGGTATTCCTCACACGTGTCATAGACCGCCAGACCAAAACCCTAATTGATATCCCCCCATTGGTGTGAAGCTGAGTCAGCCTTTTTGATGATGTGTTGAGATATAAATATTTTCTTTAGACGAGTTGGCCAAGATAGAGAAATATTCTCTGATTTGTGAGAATGACTAGGATGAGTCACGTGAAAAGGCATGGAATTCCTCAGGAATCGTGTGCAAAGTGTGAGAGGAGCTGAGGCTGATCTCCCTCTCTCCATGGCCGGTCACATATGTCATGTTAAGACCATATTATGTTTGTGGGTCCCTTTGTTGAGCATGCGGAGCTCAAGAGAGCTTATCCACGTTTTTGGATAGACATGTATAGTTCAGGCTCAATTTACTAGCCGCGAGTGTGTTTGAGAGGCTGAGAAATAGGCTTGAGCCCTAGGTAAGGCGTGTGCCATGAATCTCTCCGAGATTTTGTAGAGAGATTAATCTCTCCGATATTTTGCGAAGAGATTTGAATCTCTCCGTGATTTTGCAGAGAGATTTGAATCTCTCCGAAATTTTGCAGACAGATTTTGCAGACGGATAAAAATCTCTCCGTGATTTTGCAGAGAGATTTGTATCTCTCCGAGATTTTGTAGACGGATCAAAATCTCTCCGTTATTTTGCAGAGAGATTTGAATCTCTCTGAGATTTTGCAGACGGATCAAAATCTCTCAGTGATTTTGCAGAGAGATTTGAATCTCTCCGAGATTTTGCAGACGGATCAAAATCTCTCCGAAGATTTTCTTAACGGATCTGAATCTCTCTATGGTCAGCTGGGACTCGTCCTGAGAGAGAAAAAGGATTTGTACGCCCAATTAATGCCTCTGCGAGACTTTGGCTCACTTGTCTTTGAACAGCGTATCTTGCAGAGATGTGCTAGGAATCAACTGTATGTCCATATGATGGGCCAACAAGACCAGTGTGTCCTGAAAGGATGTTCTAGGAGTCTGTCGAAAGGGCCCGGAGGCAGAATAACCAGTGTATCTCGCAGGGATATCCTGGGAGTTATTCGGAAACCTCAATAAGTCGAGTCAGAGCCAAGAGCAAACATGACCAGTGTATCTCGCGATGATGTACTAAGAATCAGTCCTTGATCTCAAATAGGGTGAGTCGTGCTTATAGGAGATATGCAAATCTCCGCTCCGGGTCATAAGTCCGCCGGGGTCGTATTTACGCATCTACAGATCCTACATGACCAGCAGCATCTCGTCGAGGATGCATACTAGGAATCATGGCATCACAATCAGCTGCATCCCCCGAAGACATGCTAGAATTGTGGCTGTTCTGGTTCATAAGTCTGCCGGGGACGTTTTACGCTCTACAGAACCTACATGACCAACAGTATCTTGTCGAGGATGTGTGCTAGGAATCACGGCATCACGAGCAGCAGTGTCTCGTGGGGACGTATACTAGAAATCGTGGCTTAGGATGCCTTGAGGGCCAAGGGCTTAATCTCTCCCGTGAGAGTTGAATTCTGTCTATAGGATTGAAATGACACTTTTGCTCTTTATCCAAATTTCACCATCTACATTAAGTCCCTTACTCAGAATAGAACCTTGATTGTTCTATGATGAGTGTATAGATGGTAACAAATCATTCGTGTATAATTACAATTCGTTCATCCTTTTAGACTTGTAGAATCCCCGAATTGATGTTTAGCCTTCGATTGTTATGACTCTGATCTTGGAATCGATTTTGGACCTTGGAATTTCCTGGGAATTTGTGTTGGACGTTAATGACATGATAATGAAGTCTTGATGAGGCAAAATTCCGTCGAATGGAATTTGTTAATTAGGGTTTACTTAGCCAAAACCCTAATTTTCTTTCTTTGTGCATCCTTGAGCTTCTGAGTTTGTATAGGCGAGTATGTGGGGAAGAGAGAATTTTTGAACGGTCTCTTGGATGGACTTGATGTTGATGAAGGGCCGTGAGAAAAGATAGGTACTTACTTTTGAAGTTACGGAGTCCATATCCCATGTAAATTCTGAATTCAGGCTTGTACTGTACCTAAACCCTAATTTCTCTTTTCTCCGCGCCTGACTTCTTCAGACACTCCGGACAAGATTGATGAGGCTTGGAAGGTGTACATTTATCTGGTGGGGTCAGGACCTTGTGTGATGAGAGCTTGTTTAATACCTTGTACCAATCAAGCTCCTTTTTATTAGAGGAAATACATACTTTTGAAACTAAGGGTATTTTCATCAAAAACCACTGTGAGCATGATTTTTCTTTAGCATGAGAGAGGCATGGAACTTCCTTAGGCATAGTCACATCTTGAAAGAGAGATTGGTGCTTCTGGTTCTGCTTTTGGAAATCATGAACCCGAATTCCCTGTTTTGAGCCAGATTCCCTTTATTTTCCCTGAAATTCTGCTTCTCTGGATTCCGTTTCAATCCCGTTCTTCTTCGAACACTTATAGAACTCAATATTCTTGTGTATGAGGCATTTGGAATGAGTAGAGGAGATCTTGGTCGGTCCCTAGCTGTATTAAGGCTTTCTTCTTTGAAAATACTCAAAATCGCAATATAAGGGTATTTTGGTCAAAATCCCTTATGAACTCGTTTTTGTTGAAGAGTAGTGATCTAAAAGGGATTGAGAGAGGCTTATAGAACCGTCCAAGAGAGTGTGAGAGGCTCGGTCCCCACTCTTTTAGAATAAATCTTTTTTTCATTATATTCTTGAAATTAGGGCTATTTTCGTCAAAACCCTAATTCTCTTCGACTTTGATCCCTCTGCAAAAATTACGAGAGAATAAATCACGTCCCACTGGCCTAGGAGAGCATCCTCATGCATGAAAAGGAATTGTCCACGGTTTGGGGAAATTTTAGAAGAAGTAAAGACCCTGGTTTCCTTATTTAAGACAAATTAGGGTAATTTTCCTCAAAACCCTAATTCTATTTGACTTTGATCCCTCTAAATAAATTCCGAGACAATAAGTGACGTACCATTGTCCTAGAAACTATTCTCACGTGTAGTAAGGGCTTGGACACGGCTTGGAGGAATTTTGGAAGGAGAAAAGACCTTGGTTTCCTTATTTGACCCAAATTCTTTTGATTTCCTCTTCTAGCTCTAATTCCTTTTCCTTTTGCTTCAAGGCTTCCTTCTTGGGGTTTAATCAAAAATAGAAGTATTTTAACGTGGGACAACACATGAAAACCGTTCCACCTCTTTCACGAATTTTTTTCCCATTAGAATTCCATATCTTGGCCGTTTCATGCGTATATATATGTATCTATACACATATGCATGCATATAACTCTTGTACGTGAATTTTCCTCTTGTCTAATATTTCTTGCCTAGAAAATAAATCATCCTTCTATTTGATTTGATCTTGTATTGAGAATGGTTCGTAAATCTCCTAATATGTGTGATGAAGATGACAACAATATGGGTGATTCCGCAACGAGTAATGGAGCTGCCATCAATAAAGAGATCCCTAACTTCAATGATGAATTCCACCACTTTACTGAATTGATCTTGTCTTGAGAAGACGTAGATGCACTTCTTCATCTTCCAGTTACAGGTATCTTCTCTTTAATATTAGACGATAGTGAAAAAGAATTATCTCTAGCTCTGTCCGAAGCCATTGATCAAACTCATGCTCAAGCAATTATTAAGAAGAATAGATATAAATTTTGGATTAGCTGTTGGCGTAGCAATGAAGGACTTTCCGGATTCGCATCTTATTCAACCACACAAATTGTTGTTTTCATATTATTATGGTTATCTAAAGATGTCTTTGAGAACACAAATGGCGAAGAGTTAAAATCTGCATTGATTCCTATGGCGATAAAACTAGCTCGGGGAATAATATTTCCTATTGGAAACCTATTCTTAGGGACTATGTACTCAACCTTATACAATTTTGTACAGGATATGACATCTTCGAACGGTAAAAGAACATATGCCTAGGTGAACGTGTACTTTCTCCAGGCGTGGTTATGAGAACACTTTGAGAAATACGCCCCCATCCCTCGTTCACTGAAGACTAGTGATCCTCCGATTGCCAGGATTTGTCGTTGGTGCAATAAATATCCGATTCAGCAACCCTTGTCTGCATTGATGGATAACGAAAAATCTGTCACTTTTCATCCCTAGACACAAATTCCTGAGGGTGTGGCTCAGTTGCATTCATTTCCCTTAATGAAAGACGCCATATTACTTCCCGAAGGACGTGATCACTTATCTGAGACAGAAGCTACATATATATTTAGTAGTTCTCCGGGTCGTGTCTTGAGTTTGGACAATCGTGGTGACTTTAGCATACAACCTTACAACATTGACAGAACTGCTCATCAGATGGGATTCGACCATGATATCCCTTTTCATAAAGGACCGTCCACATTTTATAGGATCCAGCGGAATCTCAGTACTGTAAGTGGTTTGCAAAGAAACTTTCCCTTCTTTCATGCCCAAAGGACCGGCCGTGTATCTCCAAAAGCTCAAACTTACTGGATGGAACAACTTGTGAGCATTAGTAACTTCATACAAAATATTCCGGAAGATGATGTAATTTTCGCGTCCCGTGAACCAAGTCCTAAACATAATCCCCTTGCACAAACCAAGTAAGTATTTCTATGTTTAACGATTTCCATGATCTAATCATATTCCTTTAGAATTTAACTGGATGAGCTTTTTTAGATTGGACGTTCCATTCGTGTTCGAAGAGAAATTGATTCTCAGGTGGACGACATAGAAGCCGACATAGATCGTCTCGAACCTAACGTGACGGAAAACCCTTCTCCTCCTTCTTCAGAAATGCCACCGGTAAGAATCTCCCTCCTTTTACTCATATAAATATTCTCATTCATGGTTGGCATAGAGGTGATCATACCCTAGGAATATCCCTTTATTCGAGTACTCGTCAGAAATTTTCAGATTCAATAGACTTGCATAGAATGGACTGTAGAATTTTCATACAATGTCGGATTTGAGCTCCCAACCCAAATTTGAAAATAGAAAAGAATTATCTATTCAACACAAGAATAATGACCTAATTCCGATTTGTTTAGGTCAGTCAACCAGTCACGTACTTTTGTCATCAGGAATCCCGTATAGAATTTCAGAAGCGTTTCAGATTGCACTTACTTCGATGTTGGGACCACATCTCTTAGCTCACTTGTCCGTTTGAAGCGCCCTTAGGATATGTTGTAGCAGAGAAATAGACAAACATATTTTATCAAGACATCACCCAAAAATTCCTTACGAATTTTCGTCAGTTAGCGCGTTTATCATGGCAGTGTACAACAATCCTAATTGTAAGAGGATTCCTATATTGTTGTACACGCCTCATGGCAGTGTACAACAATCCTAATTGTAAGAGGATTCCAATATTACTTGATCCTTTGCATGTTGTGACGCCTTGAGTATGCATCCTGGGGTATTATGACTTCATTAACTTCCCTTATATTAGTATAAGACGTGGCTTTTGTCTCCGTGAACCCTAATTCCACCTGTGAAGCAAATTTAGTCGCCAAACCTAAATTTCCCTTTTACTTCCATATCTCAATATACCTTATTTGATTCCATCTTATTTTGTAGACTCATGACGTGGGAATGAATCAGGATGCACTTACTGGAAAAACAATAGAAATATCCTCTCTGACGATGCTTCATCCACCCATCAGTCCCCAACTTACGGTGATTCTCGCGTCGAAGAAACCCGAAGAGATGAAGCACAGCCATCGAATATCGTTGAATATCCTACCGCAGGTCTTGATTTTATTGGCCCTAGAGCAATCCTGGATTCAAATGAAATACTCGTAGGGGGATTCGGTGTTGCTACCAAATATTCCGAACTATACCGGTCGATTTGGCAAAGATATGACCACATTGCTACAATGGGGATAATAACTTATGTTGTTCATCCTATGATCGAAATAGTTAACGACTTGTTGGAGACCCTTGATGCCATACGATATTTGACTCTGAACAACATCCGTTCTGGTTACTTCATAGATCTTGAGAAGCTCGTGACCACTTGTGAAAATCTTCGCTTCAACGTGAAATGGATCCGAGAATGGCTCAACAATATCCAAGCCGAATTTGAAAAGTTGTTACACTCTGGCCCTCGCTTTTCAAGAGATGCTCTTACCCTTAAGGAGAAACTGGTAGCCGAGGAGGTGGAGCGTGCAAAGAAAATGACGCGAGATGCAGAAATCAAGGTGCAGGAACTGAACAGGAAGAAGGAAATCTTTTCCCAAGGAGAAAAACTGGTTTTGGTCGGGTTTTTTTTAGGTTGGCTAGTTTTTTGTTGAGTGATTTGAGAGACAAGTTTTTTAATAGTGGTTTGGCTTTCTTATTGTTATTTCCTTAGGTTTTGAATTTTGGATATGAGATTTTCTAAAAGATTTGAGTGCACGGTGTTTGGCACATAATTTATTGATTGAAAGAAAGAAATACATATCGAAAGGAAATCTAACCAACCACTAATTGAAACAAAATGCCTAACAAAACGTGTCCTACTAAATAGTTCGTAGACTCATTTCCCGAGCCCGAATTCCGTTGAGTCCCCAGTCGGGACGTTTCATCCATGGAGTTTAATAAATCTCATCTTCCAAGTTGAACATCTTGAATATTTCCAAAAGAGAGACTCACCATCCGACTAGGTTTAGTAACGACGCAAGTAAAGAATCCTTTCCTTAGGATCATATTCCTGCGTGAAGCTACCCTTCTTGTGACTTGAATAACTCAAAGTTCCAGTAACCGGAGCGTTGATCCTCTTGAACGAAACCATTTTCTTTTGATTCTTAAAATCTTTTTTGAGAGGCGTCGGGGATGGAAGACGATCAGCTTCTTAAATAGATGCCCACATGGGGAGAGGAGTGCCGTAAATTCGGCTAGGAGGGTCTGGGATCCTACTAGGAATAATTATCTCTCTAGCCAGAACATAAGGAGAGGGCGATGCCACAATCCGAACAATCTTCCCTTCATGAACTTCCTTGATGCACTGATGATAGGTCGAGGGTATAACCTGGTTTTCATGAAGCCAGGGACGTCCCAGAATCATGTGGTAACCCGAAGTCTTTTCGATAACATAGAATTTCACCTTGGCCTGGATCGACCCAACTTGGAGATCGAGTTCAACATGTCCGTAGGTATTACTAGTATTCCCCTCAAAGTCTCTAATCACGGTTGAGCGAGGATCAATCAGACCCCGAGGGATTCCATCCTCCTGCAATATTTGTAAAGGGATGATATTAACCGAGGCTCTAGTGTCTACCAGGGCACGCTTAAATTCTTTTCCTCCAAGAAATGCCGGGACATGTAGAGCACGGTTATGCCCTTCCTCCATCATCATGTCCTTGTCCGTTTAGGTAATGTCTTGTACAGAAGCTATCATTGCAAATGAAACTTGAACATCTTCGGGCGGTGAGGCAAGAGTCCCCAGTGAAATACGACTCACAACATCGAAAACCTCTTTTCGTTGTTTCTTGGAGAAATGGAGGAGTTCGCATAGACCATGTATTAGTGAGGACGCTACTTCTTCGACCGGTTTCTCATCAGCAGAGATACTTCTAATTTGGTGTTGAGGTAGAGGATTGTTATATACACCCTCTATGTCATCCAGTATAAGCTCTCCAGGCTCAATCTTTTCTTTGAGAATCCATTTCAAGGCTTTGCACTCACTAGTTGGGTGACCAACGAACCTATGAAAATGACAGTACTTTGGATTGGATATAGCTTCAGCCGTTGGCTCTCTTCGTATAAAGGGAAGTTTGATTGTTTCATCCTGGATCCACACATCTAACAACTCTAGCACTTCCTCATACTTGCATGGAAAGTCTGGATGGCCTTTGACATTGCTGTGATCATAAGCTGGGCGTTTCGAAGGGATGGTGTCCTGATTCTGTCCCTTCCTCTTACTTACTTCATTGACCACAAACGAGTGATGCAAATCGACACGTTTCTCAGACGAATGCTTTCCCCTCCTTGGATCGACTCGATGTTCATCTTCTGTTTTAGTTATTCTTTGTTTCTCTAGTAGCGCGGGTGATGACGAAGTAGATCGCTTTGCAACATCATGGAGTTTCGAAAAAGTTTGTAAACCGAGATTTTCGAGGAGGGCTCGATACATAGGAAGAAAGTTGTTGATGCATACTTCGACAAGATGAGATTCTGTTGCATTCGGGTCATGGCAATCCAAATCCTGAGATCTAAATCTTAACACAAAATCATTGGGATGCTCAGTTGCCCTCTGAACTATTCTTCCCAGATCAGACAGGGTAGTATGTTCAGAGACAAAAAAGTATTTCTTGTAAAAGATATCCACATCTGATTCCAGTTAGCAACATTGTCTGGTGCTAAATTGTTGTACCACGTATAAGCTCTTCCAGTTAGAGACTTGGAATTTTTTTTTATCCGTACGACATGATTTATCTCGTGTTTTCCCAGTGCTTCCAAAAATCGAGACACATGCTCATGAGCGTTTCCAACTACATTGTATAGCATGAACGACGGAGACGTATATCCCCTGGGAAGAGGGATACGTTGTATTTAGGATGGGTAAGGAGGAGGATGACTATGTAGCAGATCAACATTCTCTCTGTCTCTTTCTCGAGCATTCAGCAACCTCTCCAGATCTGCCAGGTTCAAATATTCAGGTGACTGTTTGTCTTTCTGGAGCTCGCGAGTATCACTAGTACGGTAGTTGACGTGGTTACGAATAGGGATTGGTGTACACGGACTTCCGCTATCATTGTTTCTGGAAGACTCAGGTTCTCTGCGCTAGTAAGGACGAAACTGCCCACGCGAAGAATCAAGAATCGCTGACTTCTCAATCAGAGTTTTCAAACTATCTAATATTGCGATTTGAGTTTATCCCATATTCTTTTGAGCTTCATATAGTTGTTCCTGATTTGTAGCTAGGCTTTCCAAAGTCGGTGATCTGTCTGGGTGGTTTCGACAGGGCGCTCGAGGCTGGTAATGGGATGCTTAGTGCTTGCATTAGCCATATTAGGATTACCAGGATGTTTGTTACCAATATTAATACCAGTATTACCAATATTAGGACGTTCAGTAACAACAAGACGCTCAGTAACAGCCAGACCAATATTGGGACGTTCTGTAACAACATGACCAACATTAGGACGTTCCGTAACCACAGGATGCTCGATGTTGGTGTTAGTCCCAACAGTGCTAGCAATAACATCATTCTTCTTTGAAGTCTCGACTTCCTTTCCCCTAGTAGTGACCATGATTAAGATTGATGAATACGATCTGGGATTGATTTGAAACTGTGACTGAGTGGACAACCTCCCACTGTGGTCGCCAAAATTTAGTTACCTAAAATCTGAGAGAGGCTAGAAGTGGTATTCTAGGGTTTCTGAAAGTGAGTTACGGGAGGTTGAGCACGAACAGTCTTCGCCTAAACCACGCACAGTGGCCGTTCAAAGGCTGCTTCTCTCCCTAAGACCATCCCTAAATCTCTTCCCTGTGACTGAAGCAGCCTTTGAACGGCCACTGTGCGTGGTTTAGGAAAAGACTTTTTGTGCTCAACCTCCCGTTACTCACTTTCAGAAACCCTAGAATCCCACTTCTAGCCTCTCTCAGATTTTAGGTAACTACACCTTGTTAACAAAATCTTGTTGTGTCTTTTACTTTGATTTCCGCATTATAATTGTTTATTATAATAAAGTAAAATACACATATACGTTAGCTCTGCATTACTTGATAGTGATCCTATAGAGTTTGGTTATTACGGAACCTATTATCAAGTAACACACTTTTTTGTAGTATTATCTCGATCTTGTATCCATAATCAATCACACAAGTTATCTTGTTATTGTATTTTCTCGATCTCGTATCTTTAGACAATCACACGAAGTGTGAACCGAATTGTCGTATTTTATCGACTCTGTTGATGTGATTTTAAAGTTGTAGTGAAAGTGGTGAGTAAAGTTCGTTCAACTCGGGCTTGTGAAGGATTTTTTTAGAAGTAAATAAAATTGTTTCAATAATAATAAGAAAGTACCAAGACTCTGGATTCCACCATTGACCAATTAATCGATAAACTCTAATCAATATTCATGCAATATTCTTCGTTTAAGTGATTCTAATATTTGCCTCTGATAGATTTTTGAAGTAGTAGTTGTAATCACAAAGCATGAAACATCAAAAGTGTCAAAACCTAGCATGTTCCATCAAAACAATTCACAACCACTCAATAAAAATCAATTTTTCTTTTAAGTTCTATGCAAAAAAATCATGTAAAATAATTGCAATAAATAATAAAAATAGAATTATACCACTTTTCATGGAACAATGGCTTCCTCCGTCGCCTCGGCTAAGGGGTTTAGCTCCTCATATTAATCGTGTTCTCAAAATACATGTTTATGGCTCAAAAACTGATTACAAGGGAGAAAAGGGAATACTGTAGTCGCTGAAAGTCTAATACAGCGGACGGAATCGTTGCTGAAGAGCTTTGGTGACTGCTGGATGATGCGACCGTAATTCGTTGTCACTGAAAATAAGTCTGCCTCTGCAACTTTCTTTTTCCGCTGTTCTGTGTTCTTCGTCTTCTCCGGTTCAGTTTTGCACCAGCAGAACGTGATTTCTTCCAATGGTTTTTCTAGCTTCTCTAAGGCTCTAAACTTCCCCTAACTTCTTCCTCTCCTTCCTAGGACCCTAACCAACCCTTTTATACATAGTAGAGCAAAGAAAATTCGAGAATAAACTTGGTTTTTTCCTCCACAGCAAGTTTCGATATTTCCTTTTTTTTTTCTGTTTCACGTGCATTCGATCAATAAAAGCTCTCCAAACTCCTCCCTTGATAGAAACAAGTCTTTAAGAAGAGTTTCCTTCCACTTCTACACGTAAGTTTCCAAGAATAAACCAAGAAACTTCCCAAAAATAGAACGTGATATTTTAACCATTTTTCGCTTCCAATTCGAGTTCTAGCCACTTTGGATCCATTCCAACACCCTTACCTCGCCTGTTAGGTCCATAGGAACAAACCCAATCAAATTCAGCCCTTTAATTTCCCTAAAAATCGATCAAAAATTCATCCCAAAAATCGTCTGTGAGAAAAAACGAATTCCCGCCATTTTTGAATATTTGAAAACGTGAAGAAATTTGTACTCCCCCTATCCAGTCTCGGTCTGTGCTTAACAGCTGCCTGAAAATGGGTTACCCCTTATCCAAAGTGAGAGTCCGAATAGCAAATGTCCTCCCAGGAGCCTTTAACAACTTTTCGAGCCAATTTTCCCGCAAGAGCCCATTTTTCCAAAAACACCTACAAGGGGGTAAAATACCAAAATTAGTACAGAAATGGGTACTAACACTATACATAAAAGAGATGAAAATAGACACATAAATGCGTCTATCATCTGTCCATAGACGATCACATTCGGTAGAGGACTTATAGGTTGAAACAAAAAGATTGTGGTGTATTTGGGTACCCTCGTCTTTTTAATTGGTATCAGAGCAGACAAACACGAAAAGATCTAACAATCTGCGTTTTGTGCGATCCAACCTATAAAAAATGAAATCGAGTTCTCATGAATCGATTTAAGTTACGTACCGCCAAAATTTGATGGAACAAACTATCTGTGGTGGAAATATGCTATGAGATCTTTTCTTTAATCACGCGATTTTAATACTTGGTTATTAGTTGTTGACGGATATAATCGCCCGAAAATTGAAATTTTGGAAACTGAGTTTAAACGCTTAGTAGATTATACAGGGAAAGAAAAGGCATCTTTTAAACATAATTCAGATATTTTGAATGCTATTATTACATATGATGATAGCCTTGATCTGCAACATCAAGTATCCACATTCCAAACTTCAAAGGAAGATTGGGATAATCTTCATATGGTATTTAAAGGTAACACATCAGAAAAGGAAGCTAGACTTCAAACTCTCACCTCTGATTGGGAAAACCTTCGAATGGATGACAATTATACTTTTGAAAAGTTTCGTATTAAACTCTCTGAGATAGTAAATGCATCTTTCTCTCTTGGAAAGACTATTTCTGAAAAAGATATAGTGTGCAAAATTCTTAGATCATTGCCATCTAGATACGAATCTAAGAAGCATACAATCATAGAGGTAAATGATCTTTCAAATCTCTCATGAAACACACTTGTTGGGGACTTAAAGATCTTTGATCATGAATCACAATCTATTCAAGCTAAAGGAATCGCTTTCAAAGATGAAATTTTTCCAAAAGCTCATGTGGAGAAAAATAGATTGTTAGATGATTTTGATGAATTGATTGCAGAAGATTCTGATGATGATGTAGAACAAACATTATCACTGATTATAAGAAAGTTTCGAGATCTCTTAAAGAAAAGGAATAAGAGATTTGTAAAAGATGTTCATCGATCTTCTCGTCCTCATGATCGAGTTCCAGTCAAGAACAAAAAGGATTAAGAAGAAGATGATGAATATAAGCCTCGGTGCTTCAAGTGTAAAGGTTTTGATCATCTGGCTAAAGACTGTCCTAATCTAAGAAAATACACTGGAAGCAAGGAATAAGCTGTAACTCTAGACGAGACATCTGATTCATATAACTCTAAGGAATATGAAACAACTAATATTGCACTATTTGTTAATTTGATTCTGAAAAAGCAAGAGTATAACAATCATACCCAATATTTCGTTCGGCAATCTGTATGGACTAACTCCAATATAATTCTGAGAGCACCAGCTTATAAAGCGAGCTCAACCAAGAAATATATCAAAGAGTTATATCTCAATTTCTCAATACAATCTGCAATCAAATACATAGAAATCTGTGAGCCTAATTGATATGAGAAATAACTAGGACGGTACAAAAAACCAATGTCCAAGTGCCAATCAATTTCTATCCAACAAAAAAAGGTCAGATTTACCAATTGATTGAACTACGCACAACCTGTGATATTTTAATTATATAAACAAATATAATGCGGAAAATAAATAACACAGACACCAGAAGTTTTGTTAACGAGGAAACCGCAAATGCAGAAAACCCCCAGGACCTATCCCAGATTTGAACACCACACTGTATTAAGCCGCTACAGACACTAGCCTCCTACAAGTTAACTTCAGACTGGAATGTAGTTGAGCCCTAACCAAGTCTCATACCGATTAAGGTATAATCGCGTTCCTTATGCCTCTGAATCCCAGTAGGACTTTACGCACTTGATTCCCTTAGCTGATCTCACCCACAACTAAGAGTTGCTAAGACCCAAGTCGAAGACTTATAAACAAATCTGTCTCCCACAGATAAGTCTATTCTGATAGATAAATCTGTCTCCCACATAAATACCTATGAAGTTTTTATTCCGTATTTTGATAAATCAAGGTGAACAGGAACCAATTGATAATCCGGTCTTATACTCCTGAAGAGCATCCTAGAAATATCAATCACCTCACAATAACTTAACTATATGGTAGTATAAGAAATTATTGTGGAATCACAAAGAATGAGACAAAGAGCTTTGTGATTACTTTTTATATCTTACCTATCGGAGATAAATCTCGAGCAAATCTTAGAGAAGATAATACTCAATACTATAAAACAAGTAAGATCAGAACACCCAACTACAGAGAAAATAGTTGGGTCTGGCTTCATGAATCCCAAATGAAGTCTTCAAGTCGTTAACCTATAATGGTTTTGAAAATAAAATCTAGGTTTAAGGAGAATCAACTCTAGTCATAACTAGGACACAGAAAAGTGCCGGGATTAGATTTTCCAGTTGCTAGAGTTCTCCCTTATATGGTCTTTCAAATCATGGTTTGCTTTCAATCAAAGCTAAGTTAGCTTAGAAACAAAGCGTTCAATATTCACCGTTAGATGAAATCCTGATTTAAGATTCAAGCTAAGTTTGCTTAAAACCAAAGCAATATCTCTCCACCGTTAGATGGTATTAGCTTGTTACACACAAATGAAATATACCCTCATTTAGATATGGGTAAACGTACCTAAACGTGTATATTGAGTTGGCTCAACAATAGTTAACCGAATTTAGCCATATGAACACTTTTGTCTTAACCACATTCATCTAACACTTCTAGATCAAATATGATGATCAATCAATCATGAAAGATAATCAAATGAATCTAATTGTGTTACTAATAGAGTTGTTCAATTGTTCACTATCTCATAGAAATATATATGAACCAATTGAAAATTGGATTGATTCGTAATTGTACAAAGTACTTATACCGAAATCAATTCATGAACATTAAGCCACGGTTTGCAAAGATTGCATTCCTTAATTTATTAATGTATTTGTTCATGAGTATGAAAACATATTTAACCGATTTTAGAACTTTAACCACTAAGTTTGCAAACTGGTACGCAAACTATAGCATCTGGACTTTGGTCTTGTCCAGCCGTTTGCAAACGGGTATGCAAACATCAGTCCCGGACCTAACTTAGGTTGAACCGTTCGCATACTGGTATGCAAACTTGGTTACCGGACTTTAACAGTTAAAACCGTTCGCATACTAAGTATGCAAACAAGGTTCCCGGACCTGAATCATACCAAAACAGTTTGCATACTGGTATGCATACTGTGCTGTATACAGACAAAGGTTAATTGTTCTAAACTCCCATTTCAATCATTGAAACATCATTAGAAGACGACAATAGCTGTCTCACGCAAACTATTAGCTTATAAGTAATTTTTAAGTGATCGAATGATCAATGCGAAACTTTCCGAGTCGACACCAAATGATTGTCTCACACAAATCATGTAAGATGTTTCAAGGCAATTTCCACATGATCATCTTTTGACCTATTATGTAGTGTCCAACAAATAGATTGTTTCCAGCTAAACTCGTCAAGAATATGATGAACGTAGATAAAGCAAAAAGCTTCCAACACATATTTCGAGAAATAAATAACCGAGTTAAACTCAGCTCGAAATATTATATGTGTATAATATAAAAGTCTATATAGCTATACAACTTAGTCTCATTAGGAGATAGAATAGAATTGACTTCTGAGTGATAGATAAGTTTTAGTCTCCATATACCTTTTGTTGATAGAGTTCCTCCAACCTCTGCTCAGTAGATCTTCGTCTTCAATCGATGAACGCCATGAAATCTAAAGCTCAACTACACATTCTATCCTAATCCGAGACATAGCTATAGGTAGACTAGAAATCAAGAGTTATAGTTTTGATCAACTAAACTTGACAAGCTTGAGATAGAAACGTTTGCGAGTTTGGTAGAGCAATGTTCTAACAGATTCCCTCATGTTCCATTAGTGATTTAACCATTTTGAAAATGGGCATGTCTTCCGATGTTGAAAAATCATCTAATGGTGAAAGGAAAAATAAGACAAAGTGCAAAACTGTCTCAAAAATAAGGATTGCTAAGAAGTGCATATGCAATTCCAACCAATCTCCGGAAACTTCGTTAATTCGAGGTAACAAGAGAAGCTACTTGAATTATACTTTACTAGATCGAGAACACCCTGTTTGTTCTAAATCCCATGATGAGAAAAAATCTCATACTAATACCACCTAATCGGTATTAGATTGCATCCTCACCTTGTGTGCCGATTAAGTGTGTGGGGAAGCAAAAATCAAGTCACTTATGTGTAAATTATGGGAATAAAATCTAGTAATTGAAAATATATTTTTAGATATTCGTACTTATAGGAATATTATATTTTCAGTAGTATGAAAAATATAAAAGATCTCTCTCATTCTCTGGTCATTCATTGTCCGAACTATGAGTCAGGATCCGATGTCTTCTCTTGCAAAGGTGCTTGATCTAAAAGATTTCTTTAAGAATAAGTCTGCACCATCTCTTGATGCTAAGAAACCTAAGAGGAAGATCAAAAAGAGAGATTGGCTTAGCAAGAAGTAAAGAGAGAATATACTGAAGAAAGATCAGTGTATTGAGATAATTGACACAATTTTGTGTTTAATCAAAGATAAAATTACATGTGCTTGAAGAGTCCTTCACGAAAACATCACAACTGCAAGAAATTCTGGTCAAGCAACAAGGTTATCTTCTTGAAGAAATTTACAAGCTCAAGACTGAAAGTAATAACCAGCCTTCCTATAGTACTGATATGAAGGATTAAGTTGCTCATGGAATAAAAATAAGATTAGATTCTTATTTAGAGAAAATAGACATCAATGTATTGAGTTATTTCGATATCTTTATATAAGGTCTATTTTGAATAAAACTATCATTATTATTTATGAATAAAATTATTATTTTATAATTTTCATGTGATAGTTACTCATTACATAGCCTGTGAGTGAATGTTTATATTTTTGCTATGTTGAAAAAACGAGGGTACCCAAATACACCACAATCTTTAAATTATCCACCTATAAGTCCTCTTACCGAAAGTGATTGTCTATGGACAAAGTCGAGACAATACGACAAATTGGTATTCACACTTTGTGTGATCGTCTATGAATACGAGATCGAGACAATACAATAATCAAAGTGTGATTACTTGATAATAGGTTCGGAGTTAACCAAACTCTATAGGATCACTATCAAGTAATACAGAGTTAATGTTTGTGTGATTTACTTTAAATTATAATAATAACAATTATAATTACGAAAAAGAAAAGTAAATGACACAGCAAGATTTTGTTAACGATGAAACCGCAAATACAGAAAAAAAAACCCCAGGACCAAGTCCAGAATTGAATACTCTCAAAATTAAGCCGCTATACAAAATCTAAACCAACTTTGTATATTTGAGACCAGGCAACTAAACCTAGTTCACTTAGTTTCTTCAGTATCCCCGCGCTTCCGACATTTAATAAGTGCACGCACTCGAACAATTCCTTTGGATCGTATTCCAAACAGTAAAGGAACAACAAATCTGTTTGGTAACAAATCTATTGATTCTTTCCAGATAAAGATATCTCAAGTCATTTGCAAAGGCTCTTCCATTTAAACTAATAAACTCCTTTGCCTAGTTAGATCAATCCAATCTCTATTACCTAAGTAATAAGATTCGGATTTGTAGCAATCAAAATAGATCTCAAGTGAACTATTAGGTGTTACCGATCTCAAACAACTAATCAATCGAATAAATTCGATTCTAGTTGGATCCCATAAATTCGATTCTAGTTGGATCCCATCCGATCAAGGTTTGTGCTACACAAAGATATGAGAAACCAATAAGAAATATTCTTCGTCTTCAAATCTTCTTTAATCTTCAATTAAACCTGCACAACACCACTTGAATCTCTTGTGATCAATCACGCATAGAACGGAGTCTATTAACAATGGATTATCACAAGATGTCTTTAGATCTACAAACAGTTCTAAAGATCTCGTCGACACTTCAATATAGTTTGAGTAAATCTTATATCAGAAGAGAAGATTCTCAAGAATAAACAAACTAGGTGAAATCAAAGTTCAACAATCGTTAGTCAATCAAATCAATCGAAAACTAATAAACTATAATTATCTAGTTTCCCACCAACGGTACTCGTAGAGCTTCTTGATCCCACGGAAGTCTTTAAACGAGCGGTCATAAGAGATTTCGCCTAATTAGGGTACATTCCTCTCCGGATAGAGGGTTCCACTAGAAACAACAAAAAGATGAAGTTTGCCTGGCTCTTAGGATAGTTTTCTAGAAATGCAAACTTAGGTATTTATAGACCAAGGATGTTTGGACACCAAGGAATTTCCAAAACCGAATTATTCTCAAGATATGCAATAAATGCCCAAATCGGTTTTCATAAATCCTGGAAATGTTTTATCCAATGTTTTCCAAAATATCTCAATATAAAATCTCCAATTAGTAAATGCACATTACTAATTTTTATTCTCTAGAGATATGCATTTAATTGCTGGTAATTAAAGCATATAAAACTAACAACCTTAATTAAAAGATTCTTAATTTATTTCGGATCGGGATCTCCTTGAGTAATTAAGGAATATCTTTGAACAATAAAAGATAAGAGTTATTGTTCGTGTTCAAAGTATGTTGCCATCTTTTCTTTGTAAATCATCTTTCATATTTAGAATCTTGGAATCGATTATACCAAACTTCCAAACAAGTTTAGAATTGGTTCATCTGTATTCCAAGAATACTATGTGATTGATCAAGTATCAAATCACAATCACGGGTTCAATCGGTTCTACCAATCACTAGGATCAGTTATACCTTAATATGGATTACTTGTGATCGGACACACAAGTTACCAGGACCGGTTACATCAGTTACTAGGATCGGTTACGTCAATTACCAGAGCCGGTTACCATATACTCATGGTATTGCTTGTGATCGGTTATACAAGTCACTAGGATCGGTTACACCAATTACCAGGATCGGTTACACCAATTACTAGGATCGGTTACACCAACTACAAGGATCAATTACACAACTCTTTTGTGATCGGTCACACCAATTACAAATATCGATCATACTATCTCAGGTGATCTTTCATATTTACAATCTTGGAATCGATTATACCACACTTCCAAACAAGTTTAGAATTGGTTCATCTGTATTCCAAGACAACTATGTGATTGATCAAGTATCAAATCACAATCATGGGTTCAATCGGTTCTACCAATCACTAGGATCGGTTATACCTTAATATGGATTACTTGTTATCGGACACACAAGTTACCAGGACCGGTTACATCAGTTACCAGGATCGGTTACGTCAATTACCAGGACCGGTTACCATATACTCATGGTATTGCTTGTGATCGGTTACACAAGTCACTAGGATCGGTTACACCAACTACCAGGATCGGTTACACAAATTATTAGGACCAGTTACACCAATTACAAGGATCGATTACACAACTCTTTTGTGATCGGTCACACCAATTACTAGGATCGGTCACACCAATGACAAATATCGATCATACCATCTCAGGTTATAACTCAGGATCGATTACACTAATTAATAAAAACTAGTCATACAAAATCATAAGTCAGGCATTGTGATTAGTTACACAAGATACATAAAAAGTTATGATCGGTTATACTAACTCACACATATTGGTAATCCAAAGATATGCAATGAATAACAATACCAATAAGCCTAGCAATTTCCCTTTCGATTCATAAAACAAGTTCATGAATGTATTTCCTTTACACAAATGTAAACATTATTTCCTAGGATGAAATCTTCACCTTTACCCATACACATGATCACAATATCATTCGTACGATTATGTCGATGTCATATATACGAAGTTCAAAAGATAAGCGTTATACTTCGTAGTCTAATTCCTTAATACTATGATCATATGATCATGTCTCGCTACTAGAGTAAAATATTCATCCAAAGCTTCACAGTTATGTTTTCAATATAGCACGACTTGAAAGATATGTTAGGAATGAAACAGTTCAAGTCAATATTATTAACCTCAAGAGGAAGGATGATGTCATCGTTGTAGCTCGTTACTTCTTCACATTCTTCAGGTCTTCGAGTAATACTTGTATGTCTCATATTCCTAGACTTGCTAGTCTAACCTATACGAAGTTGTCTTTAGTACATAATCAAGCGACTCTTAGATGAGTTTTGATTCACTAAAATATGACAACAAAACTTGACATACGAACGCTTGGTGGGTTCAACCGAGCTATGCTCTAACATATGTGTATTCGGTTTATGGGATGTCTGATTTCGGTTTTATTAACCTTAATGTTCGATCTCATATGAATGTAACCCTTATGATTTGTGTGGATTTTTGATTTAGCGGGATTAAGTTCTAGCCCATGTTGGTAGGCTTTATCAAAGGATCATAATGTGTTCCTATTGAAACTCATATGTAAAAAGTCACAATATGTTGAATCAATTTGTGTTTTCATGAGTTGTGTTTAGCATGACATATGTGTTTCGGGTTTTAAACTTTTTCTATTGGCACGCATTAGTTAAAACCGATTCAACCTTTCTCTTGTAAAGGTTGCTTTTGTTGTTGTTTTTTTTTGGTCTTGCGAGAGGATGACAACAAACAGGGGGGAGGGGGGGGGGACTCTTATTTGAACTTGCGCTTAATGACATATCTTTCTGAGGAGAATAGGCTGCGGAATTTGAGGTAACGAATTTGTTAGTTAATCATTTTCCTGTTTAAGAAAAGCCTGTTTATATTGCATATATTTTGCTTTTGCTTAACAAAATTTTGGTACAATTGATATGTTCCACTATATTGTGTATGGGTGTGTGTGTGATTCAATTGTTTCCGGTTAAGAAAAACTGTGTTAATATATTTTGCTTATTGTTTGGTATCTTCTTTATTGTTGGGAATCAAGTGTTTTTGCTTATTGAAATTCGGTGCGATTGCAGTACTATTGTTAGAGCACTGCTCGGTCGAACTAGCAAGCGTTGCTATCTCAAGCTTGTTTTTCAAGCTTAGTTGATCAAAACTATATACTTGATTTCTAGTCTACTTATAGCTATGTCTTGGATTATGATAGAATGTGTAGTTGAGCTTTAAACTTCACGGCGTTCACCAATTGAAGAAGAAGATCTACTGAGGAGCTTGGAGAAACTTCATCAACAAAAGGTATGTGGAGACTAAAACTTATCTATCACTCATAAGTATATTCTATTATATCTTCTAATGAGACTAAGTCGTATAGCTATATAGACTTTTACATTAAACACATTTGATATTTCGATCCGAGTTTATCTCGCTTATCTATTTCTCGAAATATGTGTTAGAAGTTTTTTGCTTTAGCTATGTTCATCATATTCTTCACGAGTTTAGTTGGAAACTAAATATTAAGTTAAAAGATGATCATGTCAAAATTAACTTGAACATCTTATATGATTTGTGTGAGACATTCATTTGATGTTAGCTCTGGAAGTTTTGTATTGATCATTTGATCACTTGAAAATTACTTGAAGCTAATGGTATGTGTAAGATTACCATTGTCGTCTTCTAAGGATGTTTCAATGATTGAAATAAGAGTTTAGAACGATTACCCATGTCTGGATACAACACGATATGCATACCCAGTATACGAACTGTATTGTGATGATTAAAGTCTGAAACTCTTGTTTGTGTACCTAGTATGCGAACGGATTTACCTGAGAAGGTCCAAAACTCTTGTTTGCGTACATAGTATGCGAACGGGTTTACCTGAGTTGGGTCTGGAACGGTTGTTCACGAACCGGGTTTGCGAACAGCTTGACAGGCCAAGGTTCAGAGCTGCTGTTCGCATACCCAATTTGAGAACACGGTGGTTAAGTTCTAAAATCGGTAATGTATGATTCTCATACTCATGAACTGAAACATTTATGATTTAAGGAATGAAAATTAACTTTGCAAACCGTGGCTTAATGTTCATGAATTGATTCTTGTGTAAGTACTTTGTACAATCACGAATCAAACCGATTTCATTTCAATGTGTTCATGAATATTTCTATGAGATAGTGAACAATTGAACAACACTATTTGAAACACAATTAGATTCATTTGATTATCTATCATGATTGATTGATCATCATATTTGATCTAGAAGTGTTAGATGAATGTGGTTAAGTCAAAAGTGTTTATATGGCTAACTTCGGTTAACTGTTATTGAGCCAACCCAATATACACGTTTAGATACGGTTACCCAAATCTAAATATAAGTATATTTCATTTGTGTGTAACAAGCTAAGACTATCTAACGGTGGAGATTAGTTGCTGAATTTCTAAGCAGACTTAGCTTGAATCTTAAATCAGGAGTTCATCTAACGGTAAATATTGAATGCTTTGTTACTAAGCTATCTTAGCTTTGATTGTAGCAACCCTAATTTTAAAGGATATATAAGGGAGAACCCTAGCAGCTGGAAAACCTAATCCCGACACTTCCGTGTGTCCTAGTTGCAAACTAAAGTCGATTCTTCTTTAACCTAGGTTTTCCAAAACTATTATTAGGTTAACGACTTGAAGATTTCATTTGGGAATCGTGTAGCCAGATCCAACTATTTTCTATGTAGTTGCGTATTCTGATCTTACTTGTTCTATCATATTGAGTTTTATCTTCTCTACGATTTACTCGAGAATTATCTTCGATATGTAAGATATTAAAAGTAATCACAACAGTTTTTCATCTCAAACTCTTGTGATTCCGCAATAACTTGTTTTGTTAATTAGTTAGGTTATTGTGAGGTGACTAATATTTCTAGGTTGCTCTTCGGGAGTATAAGACCGGATTATTAGTTGGTTCTTGTTCACCTTGATCTTTGTATCAAAAGACGGAACAAAAAGAATAAAGGATAGACATATCTGTGGGAGACATATTTGATTATAATTCTCCGACTTTGGGTCGTAGCAACTCTTAGTTGTGGGTGATATCATCTAAGGGAATCAAGTGCGCAAAATCCGGCGTGGTTCTAGGGGCGTAGGAACGCGACTGTACCTTAATCGGTGTGAGACTTGGTTAGGGATCAACTAAATTCCAGTCCGAAGTTAACTTGTAGTAGTCTAGTGTATGTAGTGGCTTAATACAGTGTGGTGTTAAAAGGTGGACTAGGTCCCGGGGGTTTTATGCATTTGCGGTTTTCCGCATTATATTTATTTATATAATTGAAATATCACAGGTTGTGTGTAGTTCAATAATTTGATAAATCCAACCTTGATTGTTGGATAGAACTTGATTGACACTTAGGCATTGGTCTTTGGTACCGTCCAAGTTATTCTCATATCAATCAGGCTCACGGATTTCTATCTGTTCGATTTGCTGATTTTATTGATAAAGAGATGAAGCTATTTGATATATTTCTTTATTGAGTCTCATTTTTAAGTTGGTGCTCTCGGAATTATATAGTCCATATAGATTTGCGAAAGAATTATTGGGTGTGGTTGTTATACCCCCGAATTTTCAATTGGTATCAGAGCAGGCAAACACGCTAAGACCTCATAAGTATGTGTTTGTAGCAATCTGACTCTATGGACAGAAGTGCTATCTCCATAAACGTACCGCCAGTCTTCGATGGCTCGAATTACTTATGGTCGAAAATTGCTATGTGTGCCTTTCTACAAGCGCGTGATTTTCAATCATGGGTCCGTGTTGTTAATGGCTATGATCCTCCAATGGTTACAGTAGACGGTGTAACTATTGTAAAGGATATTGGTAGATATAATGAAGTCGAGATTAGTGTTGCAAAGCAAAATTCTGACGGTTTAAATGTTATCATTAACGCAATTACTCCAGATCTTCAGCATCATGTGACTACGTGTACTCGGTCTAAAGATGCTTGGGATATCTTAGAAACCGTATTTGAAGGGATACCTCTGAGAAAGAAGTTAGGCTTCATAACCTAAATTATGATTGGAAAAACCTTCGTATGGATGATGAAGATTCATTTAATGAGTTTAATCACAAAGTGTCTGAAATTGTTAATACATTTTTTGCGTTGGGTAAGACTATTCCTGAAAAGTACATTGTGATAAAAATTCTCAGATCGCTGCCTGTGAGTAATACGGTCTTTATATCTTGTGATAATCCAATGTTAACAGACTCCATTCTGTGCGTGATTGATCACAAGAGATTCAAGTGGTGTTGTGCAGGTTTAATTGAAGATTAAAGAAGATTTGAATACGAAGAAGATTTCTTATTGGTTTCTCATATCTTGTTGTAGCACAAACCTTGATCGGCTGGGATCCAACTAGAATCGAATTTATGGGATCCAACTAGAATCGAATTTATTCGATTGATTTGTTGTTTGAGATCGGTAACACCTAATAGTTCACTTGAGATCTATTTTGATTGTTACAAATCCGAATCTTATTACTTAGGTAATAGAGATTGGATTGATCTAACCAGGTAAAGGAGTTTATTAGTTTAAATGGAAGAGCTTTTGCATATGACTTGAGATATCTTTATCTGGAAAGAATCAATAGAGTTGTTACCAAACAGATTTGTTGTTCCTTTACTGTTTGGAATAAGATCCAAAGGAATTGTTCCACTGCGTGCACTTATTGAATGTCGGAAGCGCAGGGATATTGAAGAAACTAAGTGAACTAGGTTTAGTTGCTTAGTCTCAACTATACGAAGTTTGTTTAGATTTTGTATAACGGCTTAATTCTGAGAGTATTCAATTTTGTACTTGGTCCCAGGGTTTTTCTGCATTTGCGGTTTCCTCGTTAACAAAATCTTGCTGTGTCATTTACTTTTATTTTCCGCAATTATAACTGTTATTATTATAATTTAAAGTAAATCACACAAACGTTAACTCCGTATTACTTGATAGTGATCATATAGAGTTTTGTTAAGTATGAACCTATTATCAAGTAATCACACTTTGATTGTTGTATTGTCTCGATCTCGTATCCATAGATGATCACACAAAGTGTGAATACCGATTTGTCATATTGTCTCGACTTTGTCCATAGACAATCACTTTCGGTAAGAGGACTTATAGGTGGATAATTTAAAGATTGTGGTGTATTTGGGTACCCTCGTCTTTTCAACATAGAAAAAATATAAACATTCACTCACAGGCTATGTAATCAGTAACTATCACACAAAAATTATAAAATAATAATTTTATTCATAAATAATAATTACAGTTTTATTCTCTTGGGAATGACATCAAATGGGGGAGAGTTATTAAATGAACTTGTGCTTAATTTCTATATCTTTGTGGGGAGTTCGGCTGTGGAATATTGTAAAAGTTATCTTGTATCTCTATAAACTCGTTGATGAATACACTAAGTTTCGACTATGTGAAATCATCGAAACAAAGTTGATATGTTCTCTTTTAGTCATGAATTATCTCTTTGATAATTTCAATATGATACCGTAGTTTTCATACCTTCGCCAATTTATATTGACAAATAAAGGGAGAATTATTTGGTAGTTCACACTATATACATATGCTTTACAGATCATTATGTAAGGGGGATGTTTTTCATTGTAAGATGGAAGTGTTGACTAAGGGGGAGTGATACATATCACCATAGTATTATTTCAAATTTGTGATGCAATTGGACTTTGATTCGATATAATAATACTATGACACTGTATAACGATGATTGAGAACATCTGTTTTCTTATTGTTATGGCTACGGATCTTCAACAACAATGATGTTGAGTTGAACACGTTCAGAATCGCTGTACTACTTGGAGTAACGAAGAATTCAAGGAAAGTTGAAGAGCCAAGGAAATCAAGCATAATGGATGAGAAGCTACAAAGTTTATTTATTTTGTAATCCAGATGTATTGATAGTTTTGTCATTAAAATTGACAAAGGGGGAGATTGTTAGAGCACTGCTCGGTCGAACTCGCAAGCGTTGCTATCTCAAGCTTGTTTGTCAAGTTTAATTGAACAAAACTATATACTTGATTTCTAGTCTACTTATAGCTATGTCTTGGATTATGATAGAATTTGTAGTTGAGCTTTAGACTTCACGGCGTTCACCAATTGAAGAAGAAGATCTACTGAGGAGTTTGGAGGAACTTAATCAACAAAAGGTATGTGGAGACTAAAACTTTATCTATCACTCAGAAGTATATTTTATTATATCTTCTATTGAGATTAAGTCGTATAGCTATGTTCATCATATTCTTTTTGCTTTAGCTATGTTCATCATATTCTTGTGTAAGTACTTTATCTCGCTTATCTATTTCTCGAAATATGTGTTGGAAGCTTTTTTCTTTAGCTATGTTCATCATATTCTTGACGAGTTTAGTTAGAAACAATTTAGTTGTTGGAAACTAAATATTAAGTCAAAAGATGATCATGTGAAAACTACCTTGAACATCTTATATGATTTGTGTGAGACAGTCATTTGATGTTAGCTCGGGAAGTTTCGTATTGATCATTTGATCACTTGAAAATTACTTGAAGCTAATTGTATGTGTAAGATTACCATTTTCATCTTTTAAGGATGTTTCAATGATTGAAATAAGAGTTTAGAATGATTACCCATGTCTGAATACAACACGGTATGCATACCCAGTATGCAAACTGTATTGTGATGATTCATGTATGGAACTCTTGTTTGCGTACCTAGTATGCGAACGGATTTACTTGAGAAGGTCCCTAACTTTTGTTTGCGTACCTAGAATGCGAACGGGTTTACTTGAGTTGGGTCTAGAACGGTTGTTCGCGAACCGGGTTTAAGAACGGCTTGACTAGGCCAAGGTCCGGAGCTGCTGTTCACGTACCCAATTTGCGAACACGGTGGTTAAGTTCTAAAATCGGTAATGTATGATTCTCATACTCATAAACTAAAACATTTATGATTTAAGGAATGGAAATTAACTTTGCAAATCGTGGCTTAATGTTCATGAATTGATTCTTGTGTAAGTACTTAGTACAATCACGAAAAACCAATTTTGTTTCATTGTGTTCATGAATATATTCCTATGAGATAGTGAACAATTGAACAACTCTATTTGAAACATAATTAGATTCATTTGATTATCTATCATGATTGATTGATCATCATATTTGATCTAGAAGTGTTAGAGGAATGTGGTTAAGTCAAAAGTGTTCATATGACTAACTTCGGTTAACTGTTAATGAGCCGACCCAATATACATGTTTAGGTACGGTTACCTATATCTAAATATGAGTATATTTCATTTGTGTATAAAAAGCTAAGACCATCTAATAGTGGAGATTAACTGCTTAATTTCTAAGCAGACTTAGCTTGAATCTTAAATAAGGAGTTCATCTAACGATGAATATTGAATGCTTTGTTACTAAGCTATCTTAGCTTTGATTGTAGCAACCCTGATTTGAAAGGATATATAAGGGAGATCTCTAGCAACTGGAAAAACTAATCCCGACACTTCTGTGTGTCCTAGTTGCAAACTAGAGTCAATTCTTCTTTAACCTAGGTTTTCTAAAACCATTATTAGGTTGACAACTTGAAGACTTCATTTAGGATTCGTGAAGCCAGATCCAACTAATTTCTCTGTAGTTGTGTATTCTGATCTTACTTGTTCTATCGTATTGAGTTTTATCTTATCTAAGATTTACTCGAGATTTATCTCCGATAGGTAAGATATAAAAAGTAATCACAACAGTTCTTCGTCTCAGACTCTTGTGATTCCGCAATAACTTCTTTTGTTAATCAGTTAGGTTATTGTGAGGTGACTAATATTTTTAGGTTGCTCTTCGGGAGTATAAGACCGGATTATTAGTTGGTTCTTGTTCACCTTGATCTTTATATCAAAAGACGGAACAAAAAGAATAAAGGATTGACATATCTGTGGGAGACAGATTTATTTATAAGTCTTTGACTTTGGGTCGTGGCAACTCTTAGTTGTGGGTAAGATCATCTAATGGAATCAAGTGTTCACAATCCGGCATGGTTCTAAAGGCGTAAGGAACGCGAGTGTACCTTAATCGGTGTTAGACTTGGTTAGGACTCAACTACATTCCAGTCTGAAGTTAACTTGTAGTAGGCTAGTGTTTGTAGCCGCTTAATACTATGTGGTGTTCAAAGCTGGACTAGGTCCCGGGGTTTTCCTGCATTTGCGGTTTCCTCATTAACAAAATTTCTGGTGTCTGTGTTTTTTTTTTCCTCATTAGATTTGTTTATATAATTGAAATATTATAGGTTGTACGTAGTTCAATCAGTTGATAAATCCGACCTTGATTGTTGGTTAGAATCTTATTGACACTTAGGCATTGGTCTTTGGTACTGTCCAAGTTATTCTCATATCAATCAGGCTCACGGATTTCTATCTGTTCGATTTGATGATTGTATTAAGCAAGAGATAAAGTTTTTTGATATATTTCTTGATTGAGTCTCATTTTTAAGTTGGTGCTCTCGGAATTTTATTGGAGTTTAGTCCATACAGATTACCAAACGAATTATTGGGTGTGGTTGTTATACCCCCGCTTTTTCAACTATAATGTGTATGTTGGTTTCAATTGCTTCTGGTTAAGAAAATAATTGTGCAAGTCAATTTATTTCGGTTTGTATGTATTGTTTAAGGCTTAACAAAATACGGGATCATTTGTTTAGTCCAATTGATTCCGGATAAGAGAAACTAAGTTAATTCTTATCTTAGTTAGACTTATCAAATTGGAGGATTCGGTTATTCAAGTCTAATCGAATGCCTTGACAAGAAAAACTAGTTAACCAACCTAGTGTTTGTCTTGTCTAAAGGGAAAGGTCTAAGTTATTGTCTGAATAATTAGAGCATGATGAGAAAAATAAAGTTAATTCTGATCTTTATTTTGGTCTTATCGAAATAAGCGATTGTGCATATGCAATCTGTCTAACAAGGGAATTAAGTTTCTTAGTCGATTTGTTAAACTATTAGGGAAAATTGCTTCAGGCAATTGTTTCCTTGATAACATATTGAAACTAAATTACTTTGTAGTTTCAGTTTTAATATTGGTTATCTAAAGTGGTATGTTAAACCTTCGTGCTTAACTCTTATAGGTTGTTTACAAGTCTTTTAGATTTGTAAGATCCTTTCGGTTTGTCCGTTATTTGCTCGAATTTTTTCATTTTGTGACAAAAAGGGAAAAAAAATATATGGAGTAAACAAGTGTTTTTTAATCACTAAGGAAAGGACAATTGTGCTTAAACTTTATATCTAACGAAAGAGTAAAGCATTGACCAAGGGGGAGAAACATATAATATTGTTGTGTAGTAATTTTTACTGCAAAAGGGGAATAACAAAGATGTTCGGATTGAGTATTTACCTAGCTTACCTTTAGGGGGAGTAAAAGCTTTTGTTATTCAAATATCAATAGCGGCATTTATTGATTGAATATATGCAGGTTATAATGTTGTTGGAACTTGGAATCAAGCGTATGAAGAATGAGTTATTTTGTAATTTGTTTAGCTCCATATGTAATAAGAGTTTTGTCACTAAAATTGAAAAAGGGGGAGATTGTTATAACATAGCTCGGTTGAACTCGCCAAGCGTTGGTATGTCAAGTTTGGTTGTCATATTTTAGTATAAAAACTCATCTAAGGTCGCTTGATTAAATACTAGAGTCAACTTCGTTTAGGCTAGACTAGAAAGTCTAGGAATGTTGAGACATACAGGTATTACTCCGAAGACCTGAAGAATGTGAAAAAGTAACAAACTACAATGACGACACCATCCTTCCACTTGAGGTTAGTAATATTGACTTGAACTATTTTATTCCTAACGTATCTTTCAAGTCGTGCTATATTGAAAACACTAGAATATAACCCATGTCGTAACGGCACGGCTCAATAATAAGTAGTTTCATATGTTCTGTTCGTCTGTAGTTATTAAATAACATGACAAATGATTCCAGTATTTTTTCTAATTGTCATATCCTTTAATCGAGTTTATTTCAACATTAAAACGATCACCCACGTCTTATATTTTATAATGTTACATTTTTGTGGCATTACGAAATTAACATAGTATGTTATTGCTCACCAGTGACCGCCACCACCATAAAACCGTATGATATCATTTTTCTCCACCACCCGCAGTGGCAGAGCCAAGGGTTGACTATCCTAGCTCTAACACCCCTTAAAATTCTAATAACTACATAAAAATCTTTAATTTTACCCTATAAATAGTACTTTGCCAATCCATGTTTAGGATTTAGTCCACCAAAGTTTACATGTTTCTTTCTTTAAAAAAAAAAAAAAAACCTAAATGTCAGTTTCTGACTCCGCCACTGCCACTACCACTACCATCCACCCCTGTAGGTTGTTGGATGTAATTCTAATTTTCAATCACAAACGCCATGTGTGAGGTTTAGATTGAACAAAAGGTCGTCAATTAATGTGTTTCATTATACTTTTTTTCTGTGTAATATTGTATTTTGTGTTTATTTTAACATTAAAAAATCATGATTTGTACGATATGGTATCAAAGATAGCAGGGGTACCATTTGGATGATCCAACAACAATCATAAACGTTTTGTTCTATATGATTTGATATCATCCCTGAAATATATGGTACTTGCCTTTGTCAATCGTGTTAAAAACAGCCAACCACATGATTGTTGTTGAAAAGGGTATCAAAAATTCATGATTGTTGATATCATCCATGAACGTTTTGCCCTTTATAAGTCTATTTTGAGAAAGGGGGATCGAAAATTCTTGGCAAGTGGAATACATGTGCAAAATGGACTTTGTAGCCCATTTTATGATAAAAGACAAAATATAATTACAATTGGGCTTCGCTCAGCCCCTGACCACCATTAATGTTTTCGCTTCCACCATTTATAATAACTGCCACCGCTTCCACTACCCACTACCGCCACAAATATCTATTGATATTTCTTTTTATATTTATCATATTTATTTATTAATGGAAATAAATATTTATTAAAATAATTAAATATAAATTCGCCGAGATGGGCATTTTATTAGCAAAAGCAAATACGGTCTATTACACGTCGGTAGCAGGTAGCCTAGCAACAAGCTGGGAACCTACACCTTTTTGAATAACGATACCAAGTCTATGAAAAAGAGAGCTACAAAACTTGTAGTTAGCATCACGACTAAGAAGACAATTTCGTAGTCTCTTCAAGAAAGAAATTATTTCTTCACCTAGTTCACCCAATGTAGAAAATGCTAGGACATTAAACCCATATCCATGAGCAGAGCACTTCTCCATATATTTATTACGCTTTCGAGTGACAGCCATGGAAATAGTTCGTCCCGGAATGAAATCACGAGTGCTGGCAGTAGTGAAGGGGGAAACACCCGTAACATCCATGCATACATCTTTACCATCCTCCCAGTTGAGTACGAGTATATCTGCGGGGCGGAGGGAATTAGCATTATTTGATAAAAAGCTTAGTGAGACTTCCTTCCTTGCGACCACATGATAGACGCATTTATGTGTCTATTTTCATCTCTATTGTATATATTATTAGTACCCATTTTTGTACTTATTATGGTGTTTTATGTCTTTGTAGGTATTTTTAGAGAAATAAGCTCTTGCGACGAAATTGGCTCGTAAAGTGGTGCTTTACACCCCAGGATAGAGTACTAAAGGCACCCCAGAAATGCACCGGAAGCACCCCAGAAATACACCGGAAGAATCCCGAAAAAGTGTTGGAAAAACCCCAGAAAAAAAGTGTTAAAGGCACCCACCAAAATTACTAAAGGCACTCTAAAAATGGATAAGGGCACCCCAAGGCAGCCGAGATGCTAAAGGCACCCGCGTTTTGGATTCAGGGCACTTCACCTTCATCGTTTGAAAAATATTTTTGGCGGGAAAAAAATTCATTTTTCTGCAGAATTTTCTGTTGGATTTTTGGACGTGATTTAGTGAGATTAAATCCCTGAAACTTAATGGGTAGACGTGATATGACTATAGAAAGCTGGTATGGGTGTTTTTTCCGATCAAATTTGGCTTAATTACGTGTTTCAATCCAAAACAGTGGACACAAGTTTTCACGGGTTCAAGTGAATTTGACACGAGTTTGAGGCATGTAATGCATGAGTTTCGAGTGTGTTGCACTACAAAGATTCATGAAGAAGATAAATAACGAAGTTTGACAGCTGAGAACGCGTGGAAGATCAAAAAATGGAAATTTTAGCCGTGGAGAATAATATTGATAAATGAAGATTATTTGGGAGATATGGCCGGATTAAATGAGGATTAGGAGTATAAATAGATTTCTACAGGTACAAGGAAGGGTGGTGGAGAGTTTGGGGAGCTGAGAAGAGCCAGAGAAGAAAAAATCACAAGTTGCAGAACTCGGTTTCTGCTGCTGCTGCTGCTGATAAACGCGAAGAACATTAGACGCAAGGTAACCGTCGTTCTTAAACAGTGACAGCGACACAAGGATGAGGGTCGTAATGCGACAGTGTTAACAACACTTCATTTTTATCATTCTCTGTAACAGCTCGGTTTGTAACAAACAGAAGTGTTACAAACCCGGTTTTTGTCAATTTTCTCCTATTTCATCATTTGTGAACCATTTTTGAGCATTAATAAAGATGAATTTTGAGCATATTTCCATGACAATGATGAGCTAATTCTCGCGTAACCAAGGCATGGAGGAAGCTATTGTTGCATGAATAATTGGTAATTATTTTACTTTTCTCTAATTTTGCAATTTATAATTCACTCAAATTACTGCTTTGCAGAATTTTAATTATTTGCATAATTTTTCCTAATTAGTTGTTATTCAATTAGATAGGTTATGCTTTGGTTAGATAATCTATGCTTAAGGGATACAATTAATGTTTGAGAATATGCTTGATAATTTGTGAATTAAGAAAAAGAAATTTTAAAAATAATTAGAGTTTTGGAATTTTTATCATCATTTATTCATGTGCAATAGTGGAATCTAGTGTCTTGGTTATTTTCACTCTAAAAATTAAATCCTTAGTCCCAGTACCTCTTGCTCCAATTGTAATATTATTGTATATTTTTATTAATTTTAAAAAAAACTCGAATCTTCACAAATCTAAACGAACCCATTCTTACCACTATTTAAAATTACATCACCACACCAGCCTTGTAACACATATCTGCGAGAACATCTTTCACCATGTCATGCCTAAATTTTTGCCCAACTTCTCCAACACAGTGAACTGCATGGTCACCAAAAGTGTCCATAGTTCTTTTGCAGCAAGGGCACACACTATCTTCATTGAAGAAAGGTATACCAAAACGGTACATGAGCACTGACCGGAACTGCCTAGGACCAATAGATTGGTTGAGGCCTTGAATGGGGATAACCTTGAGAAATTCCATCGCACGCGGTGTTCTGTTGCTATGCCACATAGTTAAGTCACGTCGTGTTAAGGATAAGCTGGTGGGGATATTCTCTTTTACGACACCAAAGTAAATGACTGCCAATTTCTTCATAAACTGAGAGGCGGCGTCATTGATGTCGAAAGTGTTGGGGAGCCCACAAGACTGGATAAATGACTGTAAGGCGTGCTGGTATATGTGGCTGGAGTCTAAAACTGAAGACTGCCTAAGGATTGAGCTTTATAGGTGCTGAGTCTGCACACATGAGGCAAGAAAGCAATACTGGCCAGTGTAAGTCATAGTGTACACGCCTAGACCCCCGTCGTTAATAGGAAGCGTAGCTAGGCGTTGTTGAAGTAGGCCAAAGCCAGCACCGTCACCCACGATAATATTCTGAAGATACTGCATAAGGTGTTGATTATAAAAGGCTGCAGCACCTTGAATGCTAAGTGGGTTTGTAGTCCGGAGTGTAAAATATGACCTGGAAACGCTACTACAATTTCTTAAGAGCAATAACTCACTCTGAGGGTCACGTAATTTCTTAACCTTATCCATGGGCAGAATAGTTTTCTCAACCGTGACTTGAATCATATCGGTGCAATATTGCATGTCCAAACTGACTGGGCCTCCCAAAAGTTTTACACCAACAGCTAGCTTGCCAATCTCAGCAGGAAAAGTGCCTACGATGTCTCTCCTTGGATCAAAAGAAGGCCTGAATATTTCCATTTTTGTTACGTTCAAATGTAGCCCTCTTTGTGGACCATTTTCTTGGATAATTTTGAGTGCCTTAGAAACTTCCATTGTGTCACATGTGATGGTACCGTCGTCTAGGTACCAGGCATGCATGTCCAAAGAGTATTCAACTGCAATTTTTGCCGCAATGGGACGTAAAGCAAGGGCGAATAACAGGAGACCAAGTGGGTCTCCCTGTTGTACTCCTTAGGGAGATGAAAGGATTGATTCATTATAGTAGAGACGAGCTGGTTTGGAATAGCAAAATTTGATCCAACGTGAAATGCAAGGACAATGAGCTCTAGCTTCTTTAATGAGGGTAGACCTATCAACCAGGTTAAAAGCATTCGAGAAGTCTATGAGAAACATCTTCAGTGTATTATCAGTGCTTTTCATCTCCAGAAGTCTATTAGCTGAGTGCATTATTCCTTCACCGCCGCAAGGGATACCCACTCCGTACTAATATGTGCCCAAATAAGAAGTCATATCTTTGGTGACAGCTGAGGCAGCAAGTTTGGAGCACAATCTTCTCCAAATTGTGCCCACAGCTATGGGTCTGATGCCTCTCCCTGGCTTGAGTAGGGGGTTAATGATGCACTCGTGACAAATTCACCAAGAATGGATGGGCAATTAATAATCATTTATTATTAGCAATTAATGAAACAATAATTAATAAAACACTTTATAATGAGAAAATTTAATAGATTATTTATTATGAGCAATTAACACTAATTAATAAAGCATTTATAATATTTAAGTTGAACAAACCACCACTGTAGATTTATCTCCCTTCTAGACAGATCTCAGCCGCTCTTTATCTTGCCTAACTTAGCCAAGCTTTGTTTTGTATTCTACATAACTGCGAAGCTGTATATAATGTATATATTGTATAATATTCTAGTGATGTGACATTATCATAGTTTTAAGGAATTAGACTACGAAGTATAACGCTTATCTTTTGAACTTCGTAGATATGACATCGACATAATCTTGTATATATTGTTATGATTATGTGAATGGGTTATGGTGAAGATTTCATCCTAGGAAACAATATTTAACATTTGTTTAAAGGAAGTACATTCATGAACTTGTTTCGTGAATCGAAAGGGAAATCATTAGGCTTATTGGTCCGGCTATTCATTGCAAATCTTTGGATGACCAATATGTGTGAGATGGTAGAACCGATCTTAACTTAGGTTATGTATCTTGATATAACTAATCACAATTCCTGACTTATGATTTGGTATGACTGGTTTTGTTAATTGGTGTAACTAATCCTAAGTAATCACCATGTGATGGTATGATCGATCCTTATAATTGGTGCGACTGATCCTAGTAATTGGTGTGACCGATCCTTGTAATTGGTGTAACTTGTCCTGGTAACTAGTGTGAACAATCACAAGTAATACTATGTGTAAATGGAACCGATCCTTGTAACTGGTGTAACCGATCCTAGTGACTTGTGTGACTGATCACAGGTGTTTCCATAATTAGTATAACCGATCCTAGTGATTGGTAGAACCGATTGAACCCATGTATGAGATTTGGTATTTGATCAATCACATGGTAGTCTTGGAAAAAAGGTGAACCAATTCTAAACTTGTTTGGAAGTGTGGTATAACCGATTTCAAGAGTGCAAATCCATGTAAATCTGAAATAAGGATTTGCAGTGAAAAGATGCCAACATATTTTGAACATGAGCAGTAACTCTTATCATTTATTGTTCAAAGATATTCCTTAGTACTCAAGGTGATTCTGTGCCAAAATAAATCAAAAATCTTTTAATTAAGGTTTTTGGTTTTATATGCTTTAATTACCAGCAATTAATGCATATCTCTAGAGAATAAAAATTAGTAATGTGCATTTACTAATTGGAGATCTTCTATTGAGATATTTCAGAAATATTGGACAAGCATTTATTGGAATTAGGAAAACCGAATTTTGCCATTCATTGCATATCTTGAGAATACTTATGGTTTGGAAATTTCTTGGTGACCAAACATCCTTAGTCTATAAATACCTTAGTTTACATTTCTAGCAAACTATCTTAAGAGCCAGGCAAACTTCATTTTTTGTTGTTTCTGGTGGAGCTGTCTATTCGGGGAGGAAAGTATATATCCTAATTAGGTGAAATCTCTTGCGACCGCTCGTTTAAAGACTTCTGTGGGATCAAGAAGCTCTACGAGTATCATTGGTGGGAAACTAGATAATTTGAGTGTTATTAGTTTTCGATTGATTTGATTGACTAACAGTTGTTGAAACTTTGATTGCACCTAGTTTGTTTATGCTTGAGAATCTTCTCTTCTGATATAAGTTTCACTCAAACTAGATCAGAGTATCGACAGGATCTTTAGAACTGTTGTTAGATCTGAAAACATCTTGTGATAATCCATTGTTAACAGACATCGTTCTGTGCGTGATTGATCACAAGGGATTCAAGTGGTGTTGTGCAGGTTTTGAAGATAAAAGAAGGTTTGAAGACGAAAAAGATTTATTATTAGTTTTTATATCTTGTAAATTGTGTACACAAACCTTGATCGTCTAGGATCCAACTATAATCAAATTTATTCGATTGATTAGTTGCGTGAGATCGGGATTCTCTATATTTCTCTTTGAGATCTATATTGATTGAGTGTGAATCTATACTTGACTATTCTGGTATTTGAAGTTAGATTGATCTAACCAGACAAAGGAGTTTATTAGATTAAACTGCAGAGCCTATGTCAACGACTCATCTAAATCTTTAGCAAGATTGATTAGAGTGGTTACCAAAATGATTTTTCCTTTGCTGTTTGGAATACGATCCAAAGGACTTATTATTCACATGCGTGACTCTAGAAGTCGAAGGCGCAGGGATACCGAGGAAACTAAGTAACTATGGGTAGTCTGCTTGGTATCAACTATATGAAGTTGGTATTAGATTTTGCATAGCGGCTTAATTCTGAGAGTATTCAAAACTGGACTAGGTCCCGGGGTTTTTATGCATTTGTGGTTTCCTCGTTAACAAAATCTTATTGTGTCTTTTACTTTGATTTTCTTATTATAATTGTTTATTATAATAAAGTAAAATACACATATACATTAACTCCGCATTACTTGATAGTGATCCTATAGAGTTTGGTTATTACCGAACCTATTATCAAGTAACATACTTTGTTCTAGTATTATCTTGATCTTGTATCCATAGTCAGTCACAAAAGTTATCTTGTTGTTGTTTTTTCTCAATCTCGTATCCATAGACAATCACACGAAGTGTGAACCGAATTGTCGTATTGTCTCGACTCTGTCCATAGACGGTCACATTCAGTAGAGGACTTATAGGTTGAAACAAAAATATTGTGGTGTATTTGGGTACCCTTGTCTTTTCAAACTCTGTCAAGAAGGTTTTGGTAATTAAAGCACTTAGATCTATTCAAAAACAACGATGTTCCTAAGTAAGTATCATTCTTTGTTATTCTTCCTACTTTAAGAATCCTTGCTAACAGTTTGCAATGCTTATTCTCTATTGTTTTACTAAAGTAAACTCCTTACTTTTGATAATTAATGACCTGCCTTGAAGAGTCAATAAAAATCTTTAGAACTTCAAGTAAATTTCTAGCTTTAACTATGCTAGCAGAAGTAAAAAGAAAGGAATCGTCAGCATAAAAGAGATGAGTGACAGAGGGGCAACTTTTCATAAACTTAATCCCTGAGATTTTACCATTCAATTCGGCATGAAGAAGAAGATTTGATTAATCCTTCATGCAAACAATAAAAATGTAGGGTGACAATGGGTCACCCTATCTGATATCTCTAGTAGGGAAGAAGGCTTCCCCCGGGGAACCGTTCACAAGAACATAGAAAGAAACATAAGATATGCAAATATAAATAAGATCACAAAAATCAATTGAAAAACCAAATTGTTTGAAAACAAATATGATAAATTTCCATTCTAATCTATCGAACGCTTTAGAAAGATCTAACTTAATAGCCATATGACCATTTTTCCTTTTACTAGTTTTCATAGTATGTAATTTTTCATGAGCAACAACTATATTATCGGTAATTTGTCTTTTCGGAATGAAAGTCGATTGGTTTTGGGATATTAGGTTTTCCAGTAATTGTTTTATTCTGTTTGAAATGATCTTAGATATAATTTTGTATAAAGCATTACTTAAACTAATAGGCCTAAAGTCACTTGGATTTTTTGGATTCTTAATCTTAGGAATTAGAGAAATAAAAGTGTGGTTTATTTTTTGATTAAATGTTTTATCTTTAAAAACCTTTTGAACCCAGGAAATTATATCATCTTTTAGGAGGTCCCAACGTTGTTGGTAAAAACCTGGGGGAACCCATCAGGACCCGGAGCACCCTAGGCATTCATATTGAATAAGGCTTCCCTTATTTCAGATTCATTAGGTATTGCACATAGCTTATTGTTATCTTTCTCATTAATAACAGGTTTTAGAATTTCATTAAAGATTCTGTCAATATCTTTCTCACTAGCTTGAGTTATGTTCTTAAAGTGATTGGTTATCAAAGTATTTAATTGTTCCTGACCTTCAATCCATAGTCCAGTGCTATCTCTAAGAGCATATATATTATTAAACCTTTTCCTATCTGAAGCATGTTGGTGAAAAAATTTAGTATTACTATCATTATCATTAATCCATTTTTCCTTAACATGCTGACTCCAGTAAACTTTTTCTATCTCATACCAAGAACTTAGCTCATGTTGCAGTTGCTCTATTTTTTGTTTAGTTTCTAAGTCAAATGGTTTTTTTTATTTTCCTCTTCAATACTAGATAATATTATTGAAATGTTTTTAAAGATATTGCCAAAGTCAGTTTTATTCCAAGCTCTAAGATCATATTCTACATTTTTAAGAGTTTTAAGTAAATTATTATCTTTTTCTCTACTTTTCGAGATAGATTTATTATAACATTATTGTAATTTTTATGTTCTATCCAACATCTCATATATCTATAGGGCTTAAAGAATTTATTCTTAATAGGGATAGTTAGGATTGGGGCATGATCTGAAGCAATTCTAGTCAAGTGTTTATTACTAGATTTAGGGAGTAGTTCCAACCATTTATGATTTACAAATACTCTATCAATTCTTTCCTGAATATTATTTTCTCTTAACCTTCTATTAGTCCATGTAAATGGGAGGCCTGTGAAGTTAAGGTCCACGAAACCTAAAATTTGAATGCAATGGAAGACATGAGAAAAACTGCTAGTTAAGTGATTGTTTCCACCTTCTTTTTCATCCTTGTGGAGTATAAAGTTCATGTCTCCTATGATGGCCCAAGGTACATCTAGAACGCTAATTTTATTGATAAAATCCCACTGTTTATTTCTATTAACATTATCTAAAGCTCCATAAATAAAAGAAACAAATAAATTTAAATTATCTTTGAGAATATGAAAATGAAAAACACTGTGCTCAAATGAAAATAATTTAGTTGTACTCCCTGGTTCCATGCAATGGAAAAACCAACTGACTTACCCACAGAGGGCATGATGAACCAATCCTTAAATTTCATTCTTTTGAAGACGATTTCAACTTTTTTAAAACCAAATTTTGTTTCAGATAAAAAGATAACATCTAGGTCATGTGTTTTATTTAAATGACAGAGATGATCCAGCTTAAGCCGAGATCTAATACCTTGTAGGTTCCAAGATAATACTTTAAAATCATATCTTATGTTATTTTCTTCCTCAGTGATATACTTAAACATCAAACTAATATGCAGAGGGAACGAAGCCATGTATAAGCACTTAAAGAATATAAAAAGATACTTGAGGCAGATGCGGTATATATTAATCACAGTAGAAAAATTGCACAACAAATTAAATTTAACGTTTTGAAGTTATATTTGAAATTGATATCTATAAGTTTTTATACCCTGCAGATTCCAGGATAAAGTCCAAAAGTTATACTCATGGTGCCTTAATGCTTATGATTATAAGTAGGAGAAGGAATTTAATGAAATTGGCATAAGACAAAGGAAATATAGCACTTTCATGTATTTTTATGATTATGGGAATATAGGTGGCACAACTAATTTTTATTTTTTTGTAAAGCAGATGAATAAAGTTAATCTTCATAATCCTAACAAGAAAAATAATGAGTAAATGGAGAAGTATGAAATAGCAAGCATGATAAGCATTGTTAGAGCACTGCTTGGTCGAACTCGCAAGCATTGCTATCTAAAGCTTGTTGTCAAGTTTAGTTGTCAATACTATAAGTCTTGATTTCTAGTCTACTTATAGCTAAGTCTCAGATTAGGATAGAAAATGTAGTTGAGCATCAGACTTCACGGCGTTCATCGATTGAAGACGAAGAATTACTAAGGGGATCTTGTGGAACTTCATCAACAAAAGGTATGTGGAGACTTGAACTCATCTATCACTCAAAAGTATATCTACTCTATCTCCTATTTGAGACAAAAGTCGTATAGCTATATAGACTTCAATTATACACATTTGATATTTCGAGCTGAGTTTAACTTGCTTACATATTTCTCGAAATATGTGTTGGTAAGCTTTCGCTTTAACCAAGTTCATCTTATATTCTTGACGAAAGTCAAAAGATGATCATGTGAAAATCGCCTGGTAACATCTTACATGATTTGTGTGGGACAGTCATTTGATGTAGACTCGGAATGTTTCGTATTGATCATTCAATCACTTGAAAATTGCTTTGAAACTAATAGTTTGTGTGAGACAGCTATTATCGTCTTCCGAGAATGTTTCAATGGTTGAAATGAGAGTTTAGAACAATTGGATTTAAGCACAGTATGCGTACTTGCATATGTGTAATCCAAGTCCGGGAACCATGGTATGCATACCCGTATGCGTACTGCTTGGTTTTGTCAAGGTCCGGGAACCAAGTACGCATACCAGTACGTGTACTGGCGTGAGGTTCAAATTCCGGGACTTTGACTGAGTTTGTGGTATGTGTACCAGTTCGCGTACTGGCGAACCAAAACTTAGTCTAGCCATTTAGGTATGCGTACCCGTTTGCATACTTGAGTGGGTTATGTTCTAAAATCGATTTGTTCATAAACTAATACATTTATATAATAAGGAATGCAATCTTTTGAAAACCGTGGCTATAATGTTCATGACTTGATTCGAGTGAATAAAAATCGATTTTGCTTCAATTGTGTCTTGTATACTTCTATGAGAATATAAAAAATTGAACAATTCTAGAACTAGTTTCATTTGAGTCATTTGAAATAGTTATGGTTAAGATGAATAAGGTTGATATGAAAGTGATCATATGGCTAACTTCGGTTAACTATTGTTGAGTGATCGCTGTCGTATGCGTCAAAAATAATTTCACCTTACTAAAGTATATGATAAGAAAGAGTTCGTTTCCACAGAGAGGCAATGGTAGTTATTATGTATTCAATTTCCTAAGTTACCAATTGGGGGGATTTCTGATTTTTATGCAAGCAATAAAAGTAAATCAAAGACAAAGTAAATTGGAGAAATAATCAATGAGAGAAATATATTGGTCAAGGAATTCATATTCAATCTTAAACAAGTGCTTGCATACATGATTAGAATTACGAATTAATCTCTTTATTATCAAAAGCCCTGGACTAACAAGAGAGCAAGATAATCCGTTAATTTCCTAAATTCATCAACAAACATATTAGAGCTACGATATGAATTCTACCTAAAGAATAACCTAACGCCTTGCGCTAATTAAGTTCAATTCCCTAGGAGCATTAAGTTCTTAGAAATAGGCTAACCAATGCAATTGTCATACATTGCGCATGACAATTCGGACAAAGGTCAAACTCTACATATGATTACAAGAGTGTATCACTACAAACTGTAATCATATCATGCTACTTGTATTTAGGGTTATCGCTCGACGATAAACCCTCAATTAGATATGGACAAGGATGCAAGTTCAATTAATTGGTCACTTAACTACACAAACATCTAAATCCTATCACAATACATCAATCATGTGATTATAAAAACAATAAAATTTGAACGATAATCAACAGAGAAAACTAATGCATTAATCAAGCACAAGTTATAGATATAGGACTACATCCTTAACCAATAATATAAGATTTAGCTACTCATAGCTATGGAGTTCATCAACATAATCATAATGAATTAAAGAAGATGAAAAAAACAAATACGAAAGAAAACCCTAGTTGCGGATATCTCTAAAGATCCAAGTAGAATACGTGATATCTTCAAGAAGTAGAAGCCTTCCCTTTTATGTTTCCAAAACTAGGTCTTCAATACCCAAGTCCAAATAGTCCACCAAGCCCACATAAGAGAAATACCCATGTAGAAATTCTGCTAAAAATATGTCGCCGGAAAACTGGAGTCATCGCCGGAAATTGGTTGACAAATAGCCGAGAAAGTGATCGAAAAGTAGCTCAGGTGACCGGCAAAGTCCACCCGGTCACCGGTCAAATGAGTCAGTCAATATGGTCAAGCTCAGTGTCACACTGAGCCAAGTATGAGTCAGATCAGCTAACTCATCTGAGTGGGCTGAGTATGTATTGGCCAAGGCCATTTCACTGGCCTAAGCTCTGTTGCACAATCATTGTGCAGCAGCATTACACATCCAGCCACAATGGCTGCTTCCTGCACATCAATCCATCTTGCCCAGTCCATAACCAAGTTAGCTCCATGATTGCGCTTCACCCTTCATTCCATACTCAACTATACTGCAGTCCAATATTCTCTACTCCATGGCAGCAACACAATAATCAGCAATTGCTTCAGTTCTTCCATCTAACTGCACTGCCTTAGCTAAGTCAATTCAATCCATTATTCCTCATCCTCAATTCAAACAGCACATAGCTTCCCTGCAGCTCCATAATCCTGCAATTAAAACCACAGATCCAGATGTTCTCGCTTCCACTGGTTTCTCAACAGCAACAAGTAGTTCTGTTACTTCAATCCACATCAATACAGCCCTTGTGACAATGGCAGTAACACCAAAAATCACTTCCACCAGCTTCCCACTTCTTCAATTCCTTGCATCTCAACGTTCAACACTGTAACACTCTATTTACATCACAAACCACAACCATTTCTTCTCCTTCTGGACCCATTGATAGCAACTTCATCTCCCTTTACTGCAACATCACCTGTAGTTTCTCTGCATCAGCAAACCCAAATACCAGCTTCATCAACTATGAAATCAATCATTCGCCCTTGCCTCCAGCCCATGACCTGCAACTCTTTCCTTGGGCCAACAGCAACACCACCTGCGATGCAGCATCTACACTGCCATCAACATTAGCACCTTCTTCTCTGCCAACTCTCACTTCTCGCCATTACATCATCAACTGCCACAACACTTGACCTGAACCCATATCACTTGCAGTCTTATCATCACCTCCTGCACTTCATAACCTAGAACCTCACACCATCAAACATGAATCCAACCCCACATACCCAACAGCTGCTTTTGAACCTTCTACAATCAGCTAAGACCAACATCACCATTTCTGCAGCTGGGCTGAATTTTCGTCGGGAAGAAAATATGCAACCTCGGAATATAGCGTGTTTGAACGTGCATGGATTGAGTTGTGATGGAGTTTGGTTGCTGCAGAAGTGTGGAGGAGTCAAACAAGGAAGTTCTGGAGCGTGTATACGTCGAAAAGATGCGTAAGAACATAAAACATAAAAGAAAATATTCATGAGTTAATGGTTGGATATCGAGAAGATTTTTGAGTTATTACGAGTTTATTCTTGATCCTGTGACTATATAAAGGCTTTAGGAGACTCACAGAAGAGGAGGGAGTTCAGGGAAAGAATAGGGAGACGTTTAGAGCATAAAGAAATCGAGAAAAAAAAGTTACAGGAAAACAAATTTTTTGCTAGTGAAGAAGGTACGAAGAACATAAGACCCTTAAAGACCGTCGTTCTTCAACAGTGCCAGTGACGGTATTCCTTTATCGTTTTCTGTAACAATTGATTTTGTAACAAATATAAGTGTTACAAAACCCGGTTTTATTCATTTTTTCTCCCATTTCATCATTTGTGAACCATTTTTGAGCATTAATAAAGATGAATTTTGAGCATGTTTCCATGATAATGATGAGCTAATTCTCGCGTAATCAAGGCACGGAGGAAGCTATTTATGCATGAATAATTGGTAACTATTCTATTTTTCTCTAATTTGTATTTTATAATTCACTCAATCACTACTTTGTAGAATTTTAATTGTTTGCATAATTTTTCCTAATTAGTTGTGATTCAATTAGATAGGTTATGCTTTGGTTAGATAATCTATGCTTAAGGGATACAATTAATGTTTGAGAATATGCTTGATAATTTGTGAATTAAGAAAAAGAAATTTTAAAAATAATTAGAGTTTCGGAATCTTTATCATCATTTATTCATGTGTAATAGTGGAATCTAGTGTCTTGGTTATTTTCACTCTAAAAAAAAAAAACAAATTTGGATTTAAATTTTCTCTACTTTTAGTTTAAATAAATCTAAATTCAATTGCTTTCACAAGTCTTACGAACCTCATTCTTACCACTATCTAAAATTACATCATGCAGTTAGCACCACTCTCACAGCATCCATAGAAACGTCTTTGGTCTTCAATCCTTATCTTCGTCTTCGGTCTTCAACTCTTGATGATGAAATATTGAACTTCGTAGAATCTTGACAACGTGATTCTTTCCTCTAATTCCTTGTTGCTTGAAACTTCATTATAAATATTTCTTCTTCCATTGGCTTTATTGAAAGAATACAAACTAAAAATGAACTAAACAAACCAAAATATGATGCAATGATTATTATTATTTTGTTGTTTTTTTTTTCTTTTTTTGAATAAGGCAAGAAAAATAAATTAAATACAAAATGAAAACAAAAAAAAAAAAAATTAAAACTAATGAACCTAACAAAATTTTCTCTCGACTTTTTTTTTTTTTTTTTTGGGACAAGAGAAAATAAAATACAAATAAAAGTACAAAGGCCATGGTGTAAGTATAGGCCTTGGTTTAACAACGAATTATATTGCTGAAATCTATGGCGTTGTGGTGGGTTTAGAATGGGCTTTAAAATGAGGGATCAGGCGTGTTACTGTTCGTACAGATTCCGAGTCGGCTAAAGTGGCCTTTACTGCACACTCTCTTCCTTGGTTTGTGCAGCCTAGATGGAGAGCTATTCAGGTCCATTATTATGAAATTATTTTTGAACACACTTACCGTGAAGCTAACTTTGCTGCTGATGGTTTGGCTAAGAGGGGATGCAATCTTGGAAATGGAGAAGGTTTAAACTATGAAGGAAGACCTCTTTTTCTTACTTCTATAGAATTTACCAATGTACCTTATTTTCGATTTAAATAGTTTATAAGTTTTTGGGGATGTTGTGTCCTCTTTTCTTATAAACTATCTTGTAAATTTTCTCATATCAATATATTTTTTGAGTTATCAAAAAAAAAAAAAAAAACTTGATTCTTCACAACTTGAATGTCTTGATATCATAAACTTCTTGAACTCTCATCTTGATAATCTTCGCTCTTGTACATAAGTTTTCAACTTGTAAAAATTCTGCTCCTTGTCTTGTTGCTTTACTTGAATCTGAAATCTGCTCATTTCTGTACCGTTGCTTGTAAACCTTGAACGTCTTCAACTTTCCTTCAAATTTGTGATGTTCCGCTTGTTGATGATGATGGTGTTTCTATGGACCTGTTGGTGTAGATAGAGATAAAGTGGATGGTGCTAACTGCGAACAAGATTACAAGTGGTATGTAAGTTAGCAATTCGATGTCACCATCATGATTGATAAAATAGCACTCAAGAGATCAAAGTAATGCTTCTATTGGTGGGAGGTTGGGTAGCTCACCATTCTACCCGGAGTTTATGTACGGTGACACACACTCTAAAAGCACAAATTTAGACACGTACAAAGAAGTGAAGGTCGGTGCCTCTCTTGATGTAACATGGGTAGTCTCCATTATAGGGGATCACAACTCTAATACCGAATTCAGTCTGCACCTCATTTGCCACTGGCATGGTTAAATCCAACTTTAACTCTCATACAAGCAAGAAACCCAATCACGTTCTCTGTCATCTTTAAGTTCAGTCACTCTTGTGAGAATTTCGATGTAACCTTAGCGACATGTATACTATGTGACTCTAAACTAACTACAAGTTGGAGTTTTTCATGCACTAATTTAAAAAAAGTTGAAAAATCATGAAAAATTTACAATGCAAGAATAACCACTCCCCCACACTTAAACTTTACATTGTCCTAAATGTAAATTGAGTCATCCAAGTAGAGTCAAGGTGGGAAATACTACATAAAATGTGATAAGAAATCAGAAAAAGTAAATTCAAGACAAAAAAAAAAGATAAAAACAAGACAGAAAACTAAAAATAAGACAAGAAATACTCATTTTATGGGTTGCCTCCCATTTAGCGCTTGGTTTAAAGTCGTCATCCCGACTATCTCCTTGCTTTCTACGACTCCTCCAGAGGGATTACTTCCACAAAGTTAACTCCTTCCACCACTTCGGAAGTGAAATTCTCATAATATGGTTTCAATCGGTGCTCATTAACTTTAAGTTGCTTGCCTGTAGCTATGCTATAAATTTCTACTGCACCATGATAAAACACATTAGTAACAATAAATGGTTCGATCTGACGTGACCTTAATTTACCCGGAAATAAATGTAAGCGAGAATTAAACAAAAGCACTTTCTGCCCAATAGAAAATTGTTATCTAGAAATCATAGTATCATGAAATGCCTTCGTTTTCTCCTTGTAAATGCGTGAGATTTCAAATGCATAATTGCGAAGCTCTTCTATCTCTTGGAGTTGTAACTTCCTTTGATTTCCAGCACCATCCATCTCCATATTGCATTGCTTAATAGCCCAAAACGCCTTATGCTCAATTTCAACGGGTAAGTGACAAGGTTTACCATACACAAGCCTAAAGGGAGACATCCCGATAGGTGTCTTGTATGCGGTTGTATAAGCCCACAAAGCATCATTAAGTCGCATGCTCCAATCTTTCCTGGTTGGATTCACCATCTTATCTAGTATAGACTTCACCTCTCGGTTAGAAACCTCGGCTTGTCCATTTGTTTGGGGATGAGAAGGTGTTTCCATCTTGTGCGATACATTGTACTTCTTCAACAAGCTTTGTAAGAACTTGTTTTTGAAGTGCGAACCCCCATCGCTAATTATGGCTCTTGGAATTCCAAACCTTGCAAAAATATTAGCTTGCACAAAATCTGAAACAACTTTAGAATCATTAGTTGGGGTGGCCTTAGCTTCCACCCATTTAGAGACATAATCAACAGCAAGTAAGATATAAAAGTTCCCATGGGAGTTGACAAAAGGACCCATAAAATCAATACCCCATACATCAAAAACTTTAATAAATTGAATAAAGGTTTATGGCATTTGATTTCGAGCACCTAGATTGCATGTTCTTTGGCACCTATCACAAGTTGTACAAAATGTATATGCATCCTTAAACAAGGTTGGCCAATATAAACCGCTTTCAATTACCTTGTGAGCGGTTCTCTTACTCCCAAAATGTCCTCCGCAAGCATAAGAGTGACAAAAAACAAGATAGAATGGAATTCATATTCGGGAACGCACCTTCGTAATACTTGGTCACTACAATGTTTCCATAAGTATGGATCATCCCATATGTATCGGTTCCCTAACCTCTTAAGTTTGTCCCTCTCAGCACGAGACAAGTTCTTTGGGATTTGTTTAGTTACCAAGTAATTTACAATATCAGCATTCCATGGTTCTCCAAAGGAAATTGAGAATAGTTGCTCATCCGGGAAACTTTCACGAAATGTGATAACTTCCTTGTCCACAACAAGACGGCTCAAGTGATCGGAAACGGTGTTCTCAATTCCTTTTTTGTCCTTGATTTCAATATCAAACTCTTGTAAGAGTAGAATCCATCGTATGAGCCTTGGTTTCGCTTCTTTCTTCATAAGCAAGTACCTAAGTGCTGCATTATCAGTAAAGACAAGAACTTTTGTACCAATTAAATAAGAGCGAAATTTTTCCAATGCAAATACAATAGACAATAACTCTTTTTCAGTGGTTGTATGGTTTTGCTGGGCCTCATTGAGTGTCGTAGAAGCATAATAAATGACATGAGGTATCTTCCCCACACGCTGCCCAAGCACCGCACCAACCGCATAGTCACTTGCATCACACAAGAGCTCAAAAGGCTTGCTCCAATCCGGTGATTTAATGATAGGGGCTGAAATCAAAAGTTATTTCAAACGATTGAATGCCGCCACACACTTTTCATCAAAGTTAAAAACCACATCTTTCTGCAATAAGTTGCAAAGTGGTGATGTTATCTTGGAAAAATCTTTGATGAATCTTCGATAAAAACCTGCATGACCAAGAAAAGAGCGTATCTCCCTCACCGTAGTGGGAGGGGTTAGAGCACGAATAAGGTCTATCTTAGATTTATCAACTTCCAAGCCTTTAGAAGATATTATATGGCCTAAAACTATGCCATGAGTTACCATGAAATGGCACTTCTCCCAATTCGGCACAAGGTTTGTTTCAACACATCGTTCAAGGATTAGTGAAAAGTTGTTCAAACAAAGGTCAAATGAATCACCAAAGACACTAAAATCATCCATGAACACTTCAATGACGTTTTCAACATATTCTGAAAAGATACTTACCATACACCTTTGAAAGTAGCTGGAGCATTGCACAAGCCAAAAAGCATCCTCCTATCAGCAAAAGTACCGAAAGGACAAGTGAAAGTAGTTTTCTCTTGACCTCTGGAGCTATCACAATCTGATTGTTCCCTGAATAACCATCAAGAAAACAATAATAAGAGTGTCCGGCTAAACGTTCAAGCATTTTATCAATAAATGGTAATGGAAAGTGATCTTTTCTAGTGGTAGCATTCAATTTTCTGTAATCGATACAAACCCTCCAACCGGTTTGCACACGAGTTGGGACAAGTTCATTCTTATCATTCTCCACCACCGTCACACCTGATTTCTTTGGTACTACTTGTACCGGGCTCACCCACTTACTATCGGATATGGGGTAGATAACACCCACGTCCAAAAGCTTGAGTATCTCCTTTTTCACAACTTCCATCATTGGGGGGTTCAAACGACGTTGCACTTCCCTTGTAGGCTTTGCATCGTCCTCCAAACGGATTTTGTGCATACAAACGGCAGGGCTTATACCCTTGATATCGGCGATTGTCCATCCTATAGCCGTCTTGTATTTCCTTAGCACCCTTAGAAGTTTTTGCTCCTATAATTCACTAATCTCGTTAGAAACAATCACAGGTAAGTCTTCCTTGTCACCCAAGTACAAGTACTTTAGATGATCGGGAAGAGGTTTCAATTCTAACTTTGGAGATTTAACAATTGATGGTACAAGTTTTTCCTCATTGCAAGGTAAAGAAGCATATGAAATATTCTTAAGTGCAGATTTTTTTGGTAATAAGTCAAGAGAACCAATGGTTTCCTTAATCTCATCACCATACTCCAAACCATCATCAATAGGTGTAGTGAGCACGGTTTCTAAAGTATCAACACCATTCAACTTAAACATTTGTTACGCCAATGTGTCCATCACATCAATGGAGAAACAAGATTGGCTCCCCCACACTTAGCAATTCATTTCCTTTAAGAATTTGTTTATTGGTACACAAGTCCTTCAACACCTTTGCATACTTGGGAACTTGCTTAATAGCATCAATGAGTGGTATGTTCACATGGATCTTCTTGAGAATGTCTAAAATATCCTTTTCTAGTTCTGCCTTCTTGGAATTTGCAAATCTACGAGGGAAAGGTAGAGGAGGAACATAAGTAGAAATGGGAGTTTTAGATTTAGGAATAGGTACCTCGGGAGTTTGGGGAATTTCATCCCTCTTTTCCTCCAAAACCGGTTCCATTGGAAATTTTTCTTTACCCAAATCAATAACTTCGGGTTGCACAAGTTGTGTACCACTTCTCAACGTAATAGCATTGACACCCTGTTTTGGGTTAATAGGTTGAGAAGGGAGTTTCCCACCAATTTGTGCCTTCACTTGGTTCAACTCAGTAGCCATGGAACCAAATTGTGTCTGCAACTCCTTTACTGCACTATTTGTTTCTTGTTGACTTTGTTTAAACATGGTAGTAAAACCTTGTATCATTGCTTGAAGCTTTTCATCGAGACCAAAATCTTGAGTTTGTGTTGGTTGTTGTTGCTGCGGTTACTGAAAATTTTGTTGTTGTGGTTGGAATCCATTCGGACGGTTGAAATTAGGTTGTTGAACCGCACCTTGCTTGTTGGCATAGATAAAATTTGGGTGATCTCTCCATCCCGGATTGTAAGTATTAGAGTAGGGATCATACCGTCTTTGCTGATTTGGAAAGACCGCACTAGCTTGCTCCAACTCTTCATCATATGAAGGTATAATAACCGCAGCCATCTTATGCATCATTCTCTCGATATTATCCATCCTTTGATCATGGTGTGATGATGAATCACTAACTTCATGCACACGCCTAACCATTGGTTCACCTCTTGTGTAGAATTGTTGCGAGTTCGCAGCCATGCTTTCAATCAACTCGGTAGCTTGGGCCACCATCTTGTTCACTAGTGCACCACCACCCGCAGCGTCAAGAAGATATCTATCACTTGATTGGAGACCTTCGAAGAAGTATTGGACTATCATAGCGTCACTGAATTGGTGGTGTGGACAGCTTGCCACCAATCTCTTGTATCGCTCCCAACATTCATATGATGACTCTCCCATATTTTGCTTCATCCCACAAATCTCCTTGCGAATTTGAGTAGCTTTTAATGCAGGAAAGTATCTCTCTAGAAAAAGTTTCTTCAATCCATTCCATGTTGTGACACTTCCGGACGGCAAGTAGTACAACCATTTCTTAGCATTATCCATCAAATAAAATGGAAAATCTTTCAACATCGCTCCATCTGCATTAATCTCCGCTGGAAGCATAGCCATGACAACGTTGTGGAAATCCATGAGATGCTTGTTTGGATCTTCATTCACCATGCCATGGAACTTCGGTAACTCTCTAATTAACCCTGACTTTATCTCGAAAGTTGAGTTTGTTTGAATACACCATCGTTATGTATCAAGCCTGTGAGAAGCTAAATCCTTGAGTGTACGATTTGCATCACTCATTACTTCTTCTTCAAAAGGTGGTTCTTGTTCAACCGGAACCTCTTGTTCTTCTTCTTCTTCTTCTTGTAGAGTTTCTTCTTCTACTTCCAACTCTTGTTCTTCCGTCTCGTCAAGTCTTGCTTGGAGTATTGTTCCTTCATGAGTAGTTATCCCGCACCTTGGATAATTCCAATTCTTGGGAGCCAGGGATCAGTACCTGAAAAACGATTCTCGCAAACAAGTGAGAATAAGAGACAAGAAACAAAAATCAAAGATATAAGTAAAAACAAAAATAAGAAACTAAAAACTTAATAACTAGCCGAATGCCTCCCCGGCAACGGCGCCAAAATTTGATCGCTGTCGTATGCGTCAAAAATAATTTCACCTTCCTAAAGTATGTGATAAGAAAGAGTTCGTTTCCACAGAGAGGCAATTGTAGTTATTATGTATTCAATTTCCTAAGTTACCAATTGGGGGGATTTCTGATTTTTATGCAAGCAATAAAAGTAAATCAAAGGAAAAGTAAATTTGAGAAATAATCAATGAGAGAAAGATATTGGTCAAGGAATTCATCTTCAATCTTAAACAAGTGCTTGCATACATGATTAGAATTACGAATTAATCTCTTTATTATCAAAAGCCCTGGACTATCAAGAGAGCAAGATAATCCGTTAATTTCCTAAATTCATCAACAAACACATTAGAGCTGCGAATATGAATTCTACCTAAAGAATAACCTAACGCCTTGCGCTAATTAAGTTCAATTCCCTAGGAGCATTAAGTTCTCATAAATAGGCTAATCAAAGCAATTGTCATACATTGTGCATGACAATTCGGACAAAGGTCAAACTCTACATATGATTACAAGAGTGTATCACTACAAACTGTAATCATATCATGCTACTTGTATTTAGGGTTATCGCTCGATGATAAACCCTCAATTACCTATGGACAAGGATGCAAGTTCAATTAATTGGTCACTTAACTAAACAAACATCTAAATCCTATCACAATACATCAATCATGTGATTATAAAAACAGTAAAGATTTGAACGATAATCAAGAGAGAAAACTAATTCATTAATCAAGCACAAGTTATAGATATAGGACTACATCCTTAACCAATAATATAAGATTTAGCTACTCATAGCTATGGAGTTCATCAACATAATCATAATGAATTAAAGAAGATGAAAAAAACAAATACGAAAGCAAACCCTAGTTGCGGCTATCTCCAAAGCTCCAAGTAGAATACGTGATATCTTCAAGAAGTAGAAGCCTTTCCTTTTATGTTTCCTAAACTAGGTCTTCAATACCCCAAGTCCAAATATTCCACCAAGCCCACATAAGAGAAATACCCGTGTTGAAATTCTGCTAAAAATATGTCGCCGAAAACCTGGATTCATCACCGGAAATTAGCCGGAAAACATCCGAGAAAGTGATCGGAAAGTAGCTCAGGTGACCGGCAAAGTCCACCCGGTCACCGGTCAAATGAGTCAGTCAACATGGTCAAGCTCAGTGTCACACTGAGCCAAGTATGAGTCAGATCAGCTAACTCATCTGAGTGGGCTGAGTTGGTATTGGCCAAGGCCATTGCACTAGCCTAAGCTCTGTTGCACAATCATTGTGCAGCAGCATTACACATCCAGCCACAATGGCTGCTTCCTGCACATCAAGCCATCTTGCCCATGCCATAACCAAGTTAGCTCCATGATTGCGCTTCACCCTTCATTCCATACTCAACTATACTGCAGTTCAATACTCTCTACTCCATGGCAGCAACACCATAATCTGCAATTACTTCAGTTCTTCCATCTAACTGCACTGCCTAATCTAAGTCAAGTCAATTCAATCCATTATTCCTCAGCCTCAATTCAAACAACACATAGCTTCCCTGCAGCTCCATAATCCTGTAATTAAAACCACAGCTCCAGATGTTCTCGCTTCCACTGGTTTCTCAACAGCAACAAGTAGTTCTGTCACTTCAATCCACATAAATACAGCCCCATATGATTATGACCAAGCATCGTTGTCCACAGGGTCAGAAAGGTGAAAATCCAGGTTCTCTAGAGGACATTCCCGGTAACAAAACTTTGAATCGAAGAAACCAAACATGAAAAACATAGCAAGTCATCAGGTCTTCCTTTCTTAAGAAATCATTCTTCAAATCACCAGTTGATAATATAAATACAGTGCGATAATATCAGGGAAGATGATTTTTCCTCTCAATAATCTCAAATCTGGATATCCCTCTCATGGATATATGGTGTATTTTATGGGTTTTCAAGTTCATGTATCTTTATAAGTACCTTACATCTTTTCTAAGGTCCATAGCTCTCTCAGTGGACCTGTGGTAGAGCATTGGATTTCTCTCCGAGAAGTTCTGTATTACTCTATAATGTTACTTGAGAATACTAATTGTATCCCGTATTAGTATTTCTTAATCCACTTTCTGTGATTTATTACATCAAATTTCAATGTATCAGTTTAACAAATTTTGTTAATGTAATTGAATTATTACTAGTACAACCGTTGCCACGGTGGGAGGGCCGGCCGAAAAAGAATCTGAAGATAGGGTTTGTCTGCGACTAACATAAAAAGTGATACTTTCACCCCGTTTCAGAAAAAGTGATACTTTCGCCCCGTTTCAGGAAAAAATTATACTTTCGCTCCGGTTCTGAACCGGAGCGAAAGTATCATTTTTTTAGAAACGGAAAATTAGTCGGTCAATAAACCACAATATGGTTGCATGATGTGTTACGCATCCTTTGTGGTGGTTTGCATAATGGTCATGCATTCAATTTTCGAGAATTGTGTCTAAAGTGAAAGTATCACTTTTCTTGAAACGAAGTGAGTACCTCGTTTTATTAGTTGCAACGGAAAATTAGTTGAAGCATAAACCAAAATATGGTTACATAAAGAATTATGTATCCTTTGTGGTGGTTTGCATAATGGATATACATTTAATTTTCTAAAATTGTGCCTAAAATGATAAACCCCCCATCGAATTTTTCGTATAAACTTTAAATTTGATATTGTTATTTGTACTCATTGCGTAGATTTATTTTTAAAACCTTTCCAATGATATAAAATTTGTAAAATTCCAATGCACGTATTTTTAGATATGTTAAAGTTTGGTTGCCAATTATACCCCTAAAAAAATAGAATACACAAGGAGTTATAATAATTGCACTAAAAGGGATGGATATTTTGGTATTATCAAGTGCAAACTATCAAAATCTTTTTATCAAATTGCAAATTTGTGTGAGGTTTCATTTTACAAAAAAGCGGTCATAAAAGGACTCCCTCCCTTCGAGCCTTCCGGTCGGTCGGCCCAATTATTTTTATATATTTTTAGCAAGCTTCTGCTGAGGCCTATGAGAATGTCACTTTCGTGGAGCAAAATTGGTAGGCATATGATGCTGAAATGAGCCAGGTTCTCTAGAGGAAACCGAGCATGGAAAACATAGCAAGTCGTTCATTTTTAAGTTGAGATATCCTTATTTTTAACACCAAAAATCACTTCCACCAGCTTCCCACTTCTTCAATTCCTTGCATCTCAACGTTCAACACTGTAACACTCCATTTACAGCACAAACCACAACCATTTCTTCTCCTTCTGAACCCATTGATAGCAACTTCATCTCCCTTTACTGCAACATCACCTGTAGTTTCTCTGCATCAGCAAACCCAAATACCAGCTTCATCAACTCTGAAATCAATCATTCGCCCTTGCCTCCATCCCATGAACTGCAACTCTTTCCTTGGACCAACAGCAACACCACCTGCAATGCAGCATCTACACTGCCATCAACATTAGCACCAGCTTCTCTGCCAACTCTCACTTCTCGCCATTACATCATCAACTGCCACAACACTTGACCTAAACCCATATCTGTAGCTTCTTGCAGTCTTATCATTACCTCATGCACTGCATAACCTAGAACCTCACACCATCAAACATGAATCCAACCCCACATACCCAACAGCTTCTTTTGAACCTTCTGCAATCAGCTAAGACCCACATCACCATTTCTGCAGCTGCTGCAATTTATAACCCAGACCTAGGCATTCATCTATAAACTCGGGCCATATTCAAGTACAGCTTCCTTCACTGCGTTGCTTCAGTTCATTATCAAAATCTCCATCTGAGCTGCAACTACAACTCACTCTTGAACTCAACCAGTGCCATCAATTCCAAGGAACATAAACACCCACAGACAAACAACAACTCAAACACCAGAATCATCTCATACCCATCTTCAATTCCTTCATCTGTTTCTCTGTCTTGTCCATCCGCTTCCATTCTAGACATGAACCCTAATTTCAACATCTCAACTCCATTACCGACTGCAGTATCATCTTTTTTCTCGATTCAAAACCCTAAGGCAAACCACCACAGATAAGTTCAAGTCACTAGTTCCTCCTGAGTCTTCTCTAATCATCATCTTCTCTACCTAATCCTGGTTGAATTCGAGCTCAGAAAACACTCCTCAATCTGTTCGATAACATTCATAGATCCCATTTTTCGTCCCTGTGTTTATCATCACCAAGAGCTAGCCCTAATTCTTCATCGGATTCACCAGCAGAGTAATAATCAAACCCCTCTCAATTTCATCTCTGAATTTATCTCCTTCTCAAACTCTAATTAATTGTGCCGCCATTTTCAATTTCTGCCCTCTCTCTCTAAATTTCAGATGAGTGGTAATGAGAAGAGAGAATTCTTCTCTGAATTTTATAGCTTGTAATGATCAAAAATGATATAGGCACCCAGCAGAATAATACAGGCCACCACGGTTGTTTGTCCCTTGCTTCTCTAGACTAAGCTGCAGTGGTTGTCTCCTATCGCTGGCTTGGCTCATCTCCGCGTATCATTAGCCAGTGAAATTCCATTTTGTCCTTTTCACTCCAAATGAGTGTTTTCTTTTCCTTTTGCTCTGAATGACTCAAAAGTAAACATAAGATACATAATTTACAATAAAACTCGCAGAGAAAGTATAAACAATAGAGAAAAATCAAGGTGTTTATGACACCTATCATTGAGCCAACAAAGGTACACGTTTAGGTACGGTTACTCATATCTAAATGAAGTCACTTTTCAATTATGTGTAACAAGCTAAGTTCGATCTAACGGTTGAAAGATATTAGCTTGAGTCTAATCAGGTTTTCATCTAACGGTGAATATTGAATGCTTTGTTACCAAGGTAACTTAGATTGCAAACCCTGATTTGAAGACTATATAAAGGAGAACTCTAGCAACTGGGAAACCTAATCCCCACACCTCCTGTGTGATACTAGTTGCGGCTAGAGTCGATTCTCCTTTAACCTTAGGTTTTTCACCAAACCATGTAGGTTAACGACTTTAAGACTTCATTGGGATTGTGAATCCGGACCCAACTATTTTCTCTGTAGTTGCGTGTTCTGATCTTGCTGTTTTCTATCGTGATTGAGTACTATCTTCTCTAAAATTTGCTCGAGATTTATTCTCCGATAGGCAAGATAAAAAGTAGTCAGAAACTATGTTGTAAGGAAGAAAAAAAGGCTCCCAAGCGCCAAACCATGACCAATTTTTTTTTCTTCTTTTTTTGGGCGCTTTTAGCGCCAAGGGAGCGCTAGGCGAGGCGAGGCGAGGCGATGGGCTTGGCGCCTCGCCTTGCCCAGCGCCTTTTACAACATAGAACACAAACATCATCGTCTCATCATTTGTGATTCCACAATATCTTGTATCGCTACCATACGATTAAAATTATTGCGAGGTGGTTGATATTTCTAGGCTGTTCTTCGGGAATATAAGTACGGTATATCAATTGGTTCCTGTTCACCTTGATTTATCAAAAGACGGAACAAAAACTCATAGGTTTATCTGTGGGAGACAGATTTATCTATACAATAGACTTTTCTGTGTGAGAAAGATTGGTTTATCAAGTCTTGGACTTTGGGTCGTAGCAACTCTTAGTTATGGGTGAGATCATCTAAGGGAATCAACTGCGTACAGTCCTGCTAGGATTCATAGACGTGAGGAGCGCAACTGTACCTTGATCAATGTGAGATTGGTTAGGTCTCAACTACATTCTAGTCCGAAGTTAACTTGGAGTAGGCTAGTGTCTGTAGCGTATTAATACAGTGTGGTGTTCAAATCTGGACTAGGTCCCGGGGTTTTTTTGCATTTACAGTTTCCTCGTTAACAAAATTTCTGGTGTCTGTGTTATTTCTTTCCCGTATTATATTTGATTATATAATTGAAATATCACAGGTTGTGCATAAGTTCAATCAATTGTGAATCCAACCTTTGGTTGTTGATTAAATTGATTGACACTTGGATATTGGTTTTTGATACCGTCCAAGTTATTTCTTATATTCAATCGGGCTCGCAAATTCCTATTTGTTTGATTGCGGATTGAATAGAGAAATTGAGATATAACTCTTTGATATACTTTTCTTAAGATTGAGTCTGACTGTCTAGTTGATTCTCTTAAAAGTATATTGGAGTTATTCCATATAGATTGCTAAGAGAAATATTGGGTGTGGTTGTTAAACCCCCGCTTTTTCAATTGGTATCAGAGCAGGCAAACACGTTTAAGACCTCATAAGTCTGTGTTTGTAGCGATCTGACTTTATGGACAGAAGTGTTATCTTTATAAACGTACACCGCCAGTCTTCGACGGCTCGAAATACTTATGCTGAAAAATTGATATGCGTGCCTTTCTTCAAGCACGTGATTTTCAATCATGGGTTTATGTTGTTAATGGCTACTTTCCTCCGGTTGTTACAGTAGGCGATGTAACTGTTCCAAAGGATATCGGTGATTATAATGCTGTCGAGATTCTTGCTATAAAGCAAAATTCTGACGGATTGAATGCAATCATCCATGCCATTACCCCAGATCTTCAGTATCATGTGACTAAGTGCACTTGGTCTAAAGATGTTTTGGATATCTTTGAAACCGTATTTGAAGGGAATACCTGTGAAAAAAAATCTAGGCTTCAAAACCTAAATTCTGATTCGGAAAATCTTCGTAAGGCAGATGAAGATTCATTTGATGAGTTTAATCATAAAGTGTCTGAAATTGTTAATGCATCTTTTGCATTGGGTAGACTATTCCTGAAAAGGACATTGTGATGAAAATTCTCAGATCATTACCATCTAGGTACGATTCTAAGAAACATGCCATCGTTGAAGGAAATAACATTGAAGCGCTTTCCAGAAATACTCTTGTTGGGAAGTTAAAGATCTTTTATCATGAGCATGTATCCAAATCTGGAAAGGATATTGCCTTAAAAGCACAAAGGAACACTAAATTACTTGATAAAAGTAAAAGTGTTGGCATCTTTGAAGATGATCCTTCTGAGACTGATTCATCAGATAAAGATCTTGATAAGTCAGTTTCTTTGATCACAAGACAGTTTAGAGATCTTCTTTTGAAGAGAAGTAAACGGTTCACTAGAGATAAACCTAAGTCATCAGTTAAACCTCATAATCGTGTTTGTTCTAAAAACAGGGATGCTGACGATATTGATGATGAGGATATGCCATAGTGCTTCAAGTGTAAAGGTTTTGGTCATTTTGCAAATGAGTGTCCAAATCGTTGAAAATACACTGGAAACAAAGGTCTTGCTGCAACTCTTGATGAAATGTCTGATCTCTATGATTCTAATGAAAACGAAAAATCAAGTGTTGCACTCCTCTGTGAAAATATTGATTTTGATAATTGTAGCAATACGTACATCAATCTCGATATTCTTCCGGGAGAAACTTCAACCTCCATTGAGGATAAAATGGATTTCTCTTTGCCTACTGGATATTTTTTTTAATTTTCCAGGTTCTACCGTTTGTCTAGCAGCCTGCACAACTATGACGTCTGAACCATCCTCCATATTGACATGTTCTTATTGTACTCTCAAGGGTCATGAACTCTCTAAATATTTCAAGTACAAACATAAGATAAGATATGTCAACAAACTTCAGCAGAGAGCAAATCGATTAGCAAACAAGCTTAAACTTGTTCAGAAGTCATCTGAGGTATGTAAACTCAATTTCTCTCCGAAAAAGTTAATTTCAAAAGAACTAATTAGACCTCTCGGGAAAAGATCAAGGTCTAAACAGTCTGTGGAATAGATTTTAGGAACTCTTTCCAAAAAGCTCATGGTGGACAAATTATTGTTCACCCCAACACAACTTAATTGTGTTGGCTGTGCATCTTATCTCAAGTGCCTGATTCCAAAGAGACAAGAGTTAAGCACTCACAGGTTTTAAGAAAAAAGAATTTTTGATTTTTGATTTTTGATTTTTGATTTTTGATTTCGGTTGATCTTTTCATATCCTAGATTGATATTGAAAAGAGGTTCCCATGTTTGATCATTAAAAAAAAGGGTTGAAATCAACAATTCTTCCTTCTTTAAGGTTGTGAGTTGTGTGTACGTGAATCCTTTTTTGTGTATAAAGGTTCTGTAACCCTACATTCCTTTTTCCTTCTCTAAAAACTCTTTTTTATCACAAGATTGCTTGTTGAGCCTGATTTGTGAATTCCTCTTACAATCTCATACTGGTATGGAGAATCCAAGCGTTATGTCTTCTGATGGAAAAGGTGTTAATATGATTGCTAAGCCATCAATCATGAAGGAAAAAGATATGTCTCATGTACCTTCAACAATGTGAGGAAACCAAGAGTTGTTCCTTCTAATCTACAGAAGTTTTATGGGGTTCTTGAAAAGTTGAAGGAAACAAGAAAGGAGATTCAGGAAATAAGGGCTATTGTTTTAAGGACTCTCGAAATTCAGAAGTCCCTGGTTCGGCATTAGTCTAGAAGGTTTGTTGGAATCGACTCCTTTCTTCATGAACCTTATGTTCCAATGGCTGTTGACGACAAGGAGTTCGGGGATAATAAAGAATTTTTTAGAGGCCTTAATGTCTAGGAAACTTCTTATGAGAATTTATTCTCGTGTTTTAAGAAGGAAAACTAGGGTTTGGAATATCTATATGATTGCATCTAAACAAAGTTTATATGTTCTCTTTTGGTCATGAAGTATCTTTATGAAAATTTCATTAGGATCCCACTAGTTTTCGTACCTTTGCCAATTTTTATTGACAAAAAGGAGGAGAATTAATGTGTAGTTCACACTACAAATACATATGGTTTACGGATCATTATGTAAGGGGGAGTGGTTTTCATATGAGATGAAATATTGACTAAGGGGGAGTGATACATATAACCATAGTATTGTTGTCAAAGTTGTGATACAGTTGGACTTTGATGTTGTGTAATAATACTATGACACTGTATAATAATACGAAACCATCTTGTTTTTATATATTGTTATAGCTACGGATCTTCAACAACTGTGATGCTGAGTTGAATACCTTTAGAATCATGGAGTACTTGGAAGTGACGAAGATTTCGAGTAATGTTGAAGAACCAAGGAAATCAATCATTTGGATTGAGAGCTACAAAGTTTATTTATTTTGTATTTCATATGTATTGATAGTTTTGTAACTAAAATTGACAAAGGGGGAGATTGTTAGAGCACTAATCGGTCGAACTCTCAAGCGTTGCTATCTCAAGCTTGTTGTCAAGTTTAGTTGTCAAAACTATAAGTCTTGATTTCTAGTCTACTTATAGCTAAGTTTCGGATTAGGATAGAAAGTGTAGTTGAGCATCAGACTTCACGGCGTTCATCGATTGAAGACAAAGAAATACTAAGGGGAGCTTGTGGAACTTCATCAACAAAAGGTATGTGGAGACTTGAACTCATCTATTACTCAAAAGTCTATCTACTTTATATCCTATTTGTGACAAAAGTCGTATAGCTATATAGACTTCAATTATACACATTTGATATTTCGAGCTGAGTTTAACTCGCTTACATATTTCTCGAAATATGTGTTGGTAAGCTTTCGCTTTAACCAAGTTCATCTTATATTCTTGACGAAAGTCAAAAGATGATCATGTGAAAATCTCCTGGTAACATCTTACATGATTTGTGTGGGACAGTCATTTGATATAGACTCGCAATGTTTCGTATTGATCATTCGATCACTTGAAAATTGCTTTGAAGCTAATAGTTTGTGTGAGACAGCTATTATCGTCTTCTGAGAATGTTTCAATAGTTGAAATGAGAGTTTAAAACAATTGGATTTAAGCACAGTATATGTACTTGCATATGTGTAATCCAAGTCCGGGAACCATGGTATGCATACCCGTATGCGTACTGTTTGGTTTTGTCAAGGTACGGGAACCAAGTACGCATACCAGTACGTGTACTGGCGTGAGGTTCAAATTCCGGGACTTTGACTGAGTTTGTGGTATGTGTACCAGTTCGCGTACTGGCGAACCAAAACTTAGTCTAGCCATTTAGGTATGCGTACCCGTTTGCATACTTGAGTGGGTTATGTTCTAAAATCGATTTGTTCATAAACTAATACATTTATATAATAAGGAATGCAATCTTTTGAAAACCGTGGCTATAATGTTCATGACTTGATTCGAGTGAATCAAAATCGATTTTTCTTCAATTGTGTCTTGTATACTTCTATGAGAATATAAACAATTGAACAACTCTAGAACTAGTTTCATTTGAGTCATTTGAACTAGTTATGGTTAAAATGAATAAGGTTGATATGAAAATGATCATATGGCTAACTTCGGTTAACTATTGTTGAGCCAACAAAGGTGCACACGTTTAGGTACGGTTACTCATGTATAAATGAAGTCACTTTTCATTTGTGTGTAACAAGCTAAGTTCGATCTAATTGTTGAAAGATATTAGCTTTAGTCTAATCAGGTTTTCATCTAACGGTGAATATTGAATGCTTTGATACCAAGGTAACTTAGATTGCAAACCCTGATTTGAAGAATATATAAATGAGAACTCTAGCAACTGAGAAACCTAATCCCCACACCTCTTGTGTGATACTAGTTGCGACTAGATTCGATTCTCCTTTAACCTTAGGTTTTTCACGAAACCCTGTAGGTTAACGACTTGAAGACTTCATTGGGATTATAAAGCCAGGCCCAACTATTTTCTCTGTAGTTGTGAGTTCTGATCTTGCTGTTTTCTATCATGATTGAGTATTATCTTCTCTAATATTTGATCGAGATTTATTCTCCGATAAGCAAGATAAAAAGTAGTCACAAGCATCTTCGTCTCATCGTTTGTGATTCAACAATATCTTTTTTCAATACCATACGATTAAGATTATTGTGAGGTGATTGATATTTCTAGGCTGTTCTTGTGGAATATAAGTCCGGTATATCAATTGGTTCATGTTCACCTTGATTTATCAAAAGACGGAACAAAAACTCATAGGTTTATCTATGGGAGACAGATTTATCTATACAATAGACTTTTCTGTGTGAGACAGATTGGTTTACCAAGTTCTCGACTTTGGGTCGTAGCAACTCTTAGTTGTGGGTGAGATCAGCTAAGTGAACCAAGTGCGTAGAGTCCTGTTGGGATTCAGAGACGTAAGGAGCGCAACTGTACCTTGATCAGTGTGAGATTGGTTAGGGCTCAACTACATTCCAGTCCGAAGTTAACATTGAGTAGGCTAGTGTCTGTAGCGGCTTAATACAGTGTGGTGTTTAAATCTGGACTAGGTCCCGGAGTTTTTCAGCATTTTCAGTTTCCTCGTTAACAAAATTTCTGGTGTCTGTGTTATTTCTTTTCCGCATTATATTTGTTTATATAATTCAAATATCACAGGTTATGCGTAAGTTCAATCTGTTAGAGCATAGCTCGGTTTAACCTACCAAGCATGGGTATGTCAAGTTTGGTTGTCATATTTTAGTGAATCAAAACTCATTTAAAGAGTCGCTTGATTATTTACTAGAGTCAACTTCGCATAGGTTAGCTAGAAAGTTACTAGGATATGAGACTTACAAGTAGTACGTGAAGACTTGAAGAATGTGAAGAAGTAAAGAGCTACAATGACGACGTCATCCTTCCACTTGAGGTTAGTAATATTTGACTTGAACTGTTTCATTCCTAACGTATCTTTCAAGTCGTGCATATTGAAAACATTACTGCGAAGCTGTGAATGATTATACTCTAGTTAGACATAGTATTAAGGAATTACAATATGAAGTATAACATCTGTCTTTTGAACTTCGTATATAAGACATCGACATAATCGTATGAATGCTATTGTGATTATGTATGGGTATGGGTGGAGATTTCTTCCTAGGAAACAATGTTTTACATTCATTTAAAAGAAGTACATTCATAAACTTGTTTTGTGAATCGAAAGGGAAATGGCTAGGCTTATTGGTATTGTTATTCATTGCAAATCTTTGGATTACCAATATGTGTGTTTAGTATAACCGCTCATAACTTGTTTATGTATCTTAGTAAAACTATTCACAATGCCTGACTTTTGTATTGGTATGACTTTTATTAGTGAAACCATTCTTAAGTAATCACCTGAGATAGTATGATCGATTTATTGTAATTGGTATGACCAACTCTAGATATTGGGGAACCGATCCTAGTAAGAGGTGCAACCGATCACAATAGGGAATCGATCCTTGTAAGAGGTACAACAAGTTTTTAGTAATTGGGGAACCGATCCTATGACTTGTGCAACCGAATACAAGTTTATACCATAAATATGTGGTAACCAATCTTAGTACCTAGTCAACCAACTTTTGGTAACTAGCGTGACTAATCTTAGTACCCACATGGAGGTAGAACCGAAACTTGTTTTGGTAGAACCGTGAAACCCATGATTGGTGATTTGATAGGATAATCAATCACATAGTTCTTGGAAGTCAGATGAACCAATTCTAAACTTGTTTGGAAGTGTGGCAAATCGATTCCAAGATTGTAAATATGAAAAAGGATTTACAAAGTAAAGATGTCGACATACTTTGAACATGTGCAGTAACTCTTATCTTTTATTTTTCAAAGATATTCCTTAATAGCTAAAGGAGAATCCCGGATCGAAATAAATTGAGAATCTTTTAATTAAGGTTTTTAGTTTTTATATGCTTTTAATTTCCAGCAATTACATGCATATCTTTAGAAAATAAAAATTAGTAATGTGCATTTACTAATTGGAGATTTTCTACTGAGATTTCGGTCAATATTTGGACAGTGCATTTCCAGGAATTATGAAAACCGATTAGGACTTTATTGCATATCTTTGAGAATATTCGGTTTTGGAAATTCCTTGGTGTCCAAACTTCCTTGGTCTATAAATATTGAAGTTTGTATTTCAAGCAAACTAATCCTCAGATCCAGCAAAACTACCTAGTTGTGTTGTTACTGGTGGAGCCGTCTATTCGGAGAGGAAAGTACCCTAATTAGGCGAAATCTCTTACGACCGCTCGTTTTAAAGACTTCTTTGGGATTGGGAAGCTCTACGAGTACCGTTGGTGGGAAACTAGATAATTGAAGTTTATCATTAGTTTTCGATTGATTTGATTGACTAACGGTTGTTGAAATTTGATTGCACATAGTTTGTTTATGCTTGAGAATCTTCTCTTCTGATATAAGATTCACTCAAACTAGATCGAAGTATCGACGGGGATCTTTAGAACTGTTTGTAGATCTAAAGACGTCTTGTGATAATCCATTGTTAACAGACTCCGTTCTGTGTGATTGATCACAAGAGATTCAAGTTGTTTGTGTGCAGGTGTTTATTGAAGATCTAAGAAGATTTGAAGACAAATAAGATTTCTTATTTGAGTTCATAATCTTTGGTGTGCACAAAACTTGATCGGCTGGGATCCAACTATAATCATTTTATCTTTGTGATAACCTTGATTGATTAGTTGAGTATATCGGCATCAATACAATTCTTTGTGATTCAAAGTATTGATTGCAAAATCTTGACAATTACTTTGGTAGTTGTTAAGAGATAGATCTAAGAACCTGACAAAGGAGTTTATTGGGATAAACGGAAGAGCCTTTTGTCAAACTCATATCACTTTGTTTGAAAAGAGTTGTTACCAAACAGATTTGTTTTTCCTTTACTGTTTGGAATACGAACCAAAGGAATTGTTCCAAGTGCGTGACTTATTACAAGTTGGAGGCGCAGGGATACTGAGGGAACTAGGTGAACTATAGGTTTAGTTGCTTGGTCTCAACTATACGAAGTTGGTTTATATTTTGTATAGCGGCTTAATTCTGAGAGTATTCAATTCTGGACTCGGTTTCCTCGTTAACAAAATCTTGTTGTGTCTTTTACTTTTCTATTTCCGCAATTATAATTGTTTTATTATAATTATAAGTAAAATACACAAACGTTAATTCATATTTACTTGATAGCAATCCTATTGTGTTTGGTTAAGTCCGAACCTATTATCAAGTAAACATACTTCGTTGTTGTATTGTCTCGATCTTGTATCCATAGTCAATCACGCAAGTTATCTTGTTGTCATATTGTCTCGATCTCGTATCCATAGATGATCACACGAAGTGTGGACCGATTAGTTGTATTGTCTCGACTCAGTCCATAGACAATCACTTTCGTAGAAAGGACTTATAGGTGGAAAAGTTTTAGATTGAGGTATATTTGGGTACCCTCGTCTTTTCACAATCAATTGTGAATCAAACCTTTGGTTGTTGATTAAATTGATTGACACTTGGATATTGGTTTTTGATACCATCCAAGTTATTTCTTATATTCAATCGGGCTCGCAAATTCCTATTTGTTTGATTACGGATTGAATTGAGAAATTGAGATATAACTCTTTGATATATTTTTCTTAAGATTGAGTCTGACTGTCTAGTTGATTCTATTAAAAGTATATTGGAGTTAGTCCATACAGATTGCTAAGCGAAATATTGGGTGTGGTTTTTAAACCCCCGCTTTTTCAAGCATGATATTGTGTAGGAGGTTTAATTATATGAAAGGATACCTCAGTCTGATCAACAGGAGAAAGACAGTCAGTTCTATTCTCGGCATTGGTCCTGTCGGGTTCAGTTGCTTTCTCTTTAGCTTCTGGAAGTATAACAGCCCAGTCAACCATATTTTCAGCACATCGAAGTCTTCAACATCTTTGTTATTCATTTCAGAGACTGAAGATACCCTGACTGAAGATACCTCATCTTTGTTACACCTATCAATTTCTCTTCTGCATTAATGTCAAATCCGTTTCTCCTGGATAGGTCAATATTAAATCAATGCCAAAATAATTACCTTCCATCAATGTGGGAGGCGTTACTGAACCTACAAACATAGAAAATGGGTAAAGAAGAATTCCCATGTTTACGAACAATTTCAAGCTCTCCATATTCCTCTATGCGTTATTAGGGTTTTTGTGAAGGTATGTTCCTATCTGCATTGCGTTATTCTGAGAATTTTTTTTTATTTTATTTTTTTTGGGTTCACGTTAGTTAGGTTTTAGTAGCATCTATTGTATCGGCTATAATTGGGGAATCCTAACAATTGTCAGGACCTGTTACCTCATTTCTACTTTGCAATGAGAAGCTCAATTTTAAAGTTTTTTTTTTGGGTCTAATGGATTCACTTCTACACATTCCTTTGTAAATCATCTCAATCCTGCTAAAATTTGGCTTATTTTTGCCAGTCATGGTGGATTGTTTAAAATTAGAGTTTTGATTCTGCGGCAATTAATCTAGGTGAGGTAATGGGTCAATTAATTTGATTTTTTTTATATAGGTCCTGAAATTTACAATTTTGTTCCTTTAGTTATAATCTTAGGTTGGCTTAATATGCGTTTTAGGATTATTTTTACAGGTTGATATAGCTTCAAGCATTGTGCTAAATACACTTTTTTGGCTTCCATTGATTCAACTGATTGTTTCATTGGATCTTTCTGTTGGGAGTACTGTTATGGACTAAGTGGTTCTTCAACACCCGAAATCTATTAGATCTGGTAATTACACTTTCCTTATAATGAAATTATAGTGGCTACTTCATATCTAGAGCAACCATATTGCTAAGAATTGATTCAGATCCAAAGAAGAAGCTATATTTAGCTTACAAAATTTCTAAAGTTTTCTCATATATATATATAGCCGTTATGTTAGCAGTTTCTTTCGTTTCTTCAACTATGTATTAATCAGTCATGACCGGGATATCATTCGGGATGATCACTATACTAGAATCAAATGGAACTCTGTTCTGGACATTCTTTTTTAACAAGGAAGCCTATGCTGAGTTTTGTACATTTTGTGATAAACTGGAGTGTTTGGATGTCGATATATTATATGCAAGTGATAGGACTAGAAACCTACAATATTAAACCGCAAGTATACGGTGTCTACAATGTAAAACACGGCAAGTGCGGATCGTTCCCACAGAGACTTGGTTGGTGCAAAGTCGAATTCAAAGTCTTGCTATACTAAATTAGATCAAACAGGGGATTTTGTCGATACGACGAGATGATTGCTAAACAGACAATGAAAGCAGTAGAAAATTATGAATGCAAAGAGGGTTGAAATCAATCAAATGGAGGAAACTA
>JAJJMB010012240.1:794776-833360 GCA_023531105.1 Papaver atlanticum
CATGATTAAATCAAATAACATATGAAATTTTAATGGAGATAAAATCAAAACTTCTTTATTGACTGATTTCTACTCAAAAAGATGGTAAACAAGATAAAAGTAAACTAAACACTACAATGATCCTTCTCACTTGGATATCCCAGTTACACAACAGCCCCTTACTTATAAATGAATTTCTCCCAAAATTGGGTTTCAAGTTGTCAACAAATACAACTAAAATTTAGGGTTTGAGATGTCAATCACTCACCAAAAGATACACAGCAACATATACGGATTTCACCATCACTAACCACCCCATTGACGTCATAAAACATGCTCCATTGATGGCGGTATTCAGACCTAGGTTTCAACTCCATAACCTATAATTTCAGTCCCTTTTTCGTTCCTTAATAGATCATTGGTTGTGTGTAGGAATGATAGAATTAGGTGATTGATATTGAAGAGAAAAGCGAGATGGTAAGGGTGTTGTACGAATGGTAAGGGAGTGAGAGGGAGAGATCGATGGTGGTATGGGTTTGGAAGTAGAGAGGGAGGTGGTGACGATGGTTTGAGAAGGTGGGTGGGTCTTTTTCTGATTTTGGGAATGAGAAGGGAAAATGCAAAGGAGTTACTTGTGTGTTAGACTGGTGTACCTTGCTTAGATGTTCAAGGATGAATATGTTGATTTTGTTGTCTTCAAACATGGATTGAACACTTCTGACCATTGATCAAATTTGATTTTATTTTGTAATTCTTGACCACAAATGTTTGTTCCATTGACTTGGTAAGTTCAGTTCTGCACACACTCAGCGAACAGCTCCCTAGTGTCACGGTGCGACACTCCCACTTTCTCTTACGCTCCATTTACACAGTCCAGTTGACCTCTTGCTCACCATTTACTTAACTACCTACAACACAACACAAAAGGAGATTATTCCGACAAAATTACCTGTTAAAGGAGATATGCTCATGATACAAGATTTGTCATAAAATAGAACATTAAGGCATTAAAGATGTGATAAAAGACAGCAAAAAGATCTAAAAATATACATTATTAGGCACCGATCAGCAAGTCTTTGTTATCTTAATATAGCTTCTCTGATTATCACTCTGGTAAATAGGGATATGAAATGAATTGTGTAAGGCCTTAAGTTATCTTAATATAATTCTTCTTTTACTAAAAAAAATATATCACGAGTCTTTGTTATCCATTTCCTTACCTAATTCAGTCATTAGTAATAATTCTGAAGTATTGGTACTATCTTATATTTGTATTCTCTAAATCCTAAGGTAACCTTTTTGGTTTATTTGTTAGGATCTCTAATCAAGCTGATATATTTCTCGAGGCGCAAGAAACATTTGGTAGAAGATAAGTGCTAGAAAACTTTGGAAGAAAGATTGGATTTTTTTAAAGGTAGTAGGAGTTGCCGTATTCTCGGTGGAAGAACATGATGCTGGTGACGCAAACACAGGGTAAATCCTTTTGGAAAAGTAGACCTCATAATAAGTATAATTATCACCAACTGTTGTTTTTTCCAGTCTTAGTTGATACATGATTTTGCAACTTAATTATTTTGTATGCGAGTTTACTGCTAACATCTGAAATTATGAAACTTATCAAATTCATGCGATATTTTGGTAGGTGGAACTAGAACTATTTTTTGCCCAAAGAGTATCCAGTGGTTGTGTTTGCCTAAGGTACTGTCACATTTACTAAAGCTAAATTTGTTTTATATTATCACAAGTTGGCAATCAGCTCCAGAAGATTGATCACCTAAAGCTGGATGAAGTAGTTCTCGAGATCATACATAAAGTATTGTCGATTAATAATTCCTTTGGCCAAAACTACAGGCAGGCCTACGAAATACTGTGTGAGATAGACTCAGAAGACATATGTTTCACTCCACTATAGCAGAGCAACTGATCAGAGGTGGTACAACTAAATACACATGATGTAAGATTGACATAATTGTCACGGAAGGACTATTGTGGTGTATCAAGATGTACTGTCATGAGGTACTTTGGAATTTGGAAAGTAAAATAAATACATTTAACCCATTAGATGAACTCTAGCTATAAGCGTGCACATAGGGGTTTTCAGTTTCTAGCAAGTGTGTTCGGACGATGAAATACTCACTTACCTTCTTTGTAGATCCACATGAAAGTCCTTGAATGGAGTTGAGTAACCTCACGAACAGAGAGAAGATGGATTAATTGAACTGGAACAGAGAGAAGATGACAGCCGAAAATAAACCATAACTTAGGTGCACGATGCCAAAGATGGCAAGTAGAAAAAGAAGAGTGTTTGCGGTAACCGTCTCCATTTCCATCATTTATATTTAGTTTATCATTGGGTATTTGAGTTGTAAAATTGGGATTCACATTGTTGGTGAATAACTTTGAAAATGAGAATCTTTGTTACATATCTTTAGTAACTTTGAAGATGAGAATTTACATCTCTTTAGTTGAGCAACATAATGAGAGTCACGGTGATCCTAATTATCATCACCACGCCTGAAAAGATCGTAGCTAAAACGGTGACATGGTGATCCTAATATCATCACCACACCTCACATTTTACATCTAGGGACCACTACAACATACACCAAATAGGACTAACCCGTACCATTTAGCTTGATACTAAATATACTTCCAAATTCCAATATAGAACAAAGAATACAATTTTTAGGAAACGTTTCTGGAAAGTGAAATATACATATTCATTTAGAACGTGCCGACGGTGGAGACGAACTGTAGCCGAGAGGAATGACATGACGTTTATTTTGTGCATCAAATCATTAATATGTGAGAAACATTGTATAAGGTCGCATTAAGCAATAACACACCTCTTCTTTTTTTTGATCGGTCACTGTAGTAGCACAACTCAAAGCCCAGGTCATATCCTAGTTCATGAGATAGGACAATGGTGTACAACCATGTACATCTGCAAAAATCTATAAAATCTAACTTCAATACTCACAAAACATACAATATATTCATGAGATGGAACAATAATATACAACTATGTACACATCTTCAAAAAATGAATGAAAGTAGTCACTCATACCTACTTTTTCATGGGAATTACACTGGTACAACAATACATACACCCCTGCAAAACATACATAAAACCAATTATTCATAACCACACACAAACCTATTTTTTCATAGGAATTGCACAGGTGTACCAATATGTACACCCCTACAAGACATGCATAAAATTGATCATTAATAACAACAAACAACCCTTCTTTTTCATAGGAATTACATGGGTGCACCAATATGTACACCCCTGCAAAACACACATAAAATCGATCATTCATAACTACATACAAACCTATTTTTTTCATGGGAATTACATGGGTGTACCAATATGTACACCCCTACAAAACATGCATAAAATGGATTATTCATAACCGTACACAAAACTACTTTTTCATGGGAATCACATAGGTGCACTAATATGTACACCTCTGCAAAACATGCATAAAATCGATCATTCATAACCACACACAAAAAAACTATTTTTCATCAAGTGCACCAATATGTACCCCTAAAAACATGCATAAATGCGATTGTTAATAATCGGACACAAATCTACTTTTTCATGGAAATTACATAGGTGCACCAATATGCACACCCCAAAACATGCACAAAGTCCATCATTCATATCCACATGCGGACCTATTTTTCATTGAAAAATACATTGGTGCATCAATATGTACACCTCTACAAACACCTACAAACAAACCTATTACATGGGATTTACACTGGTGCACCAGTATGTACACACCTTATGCAATACATGCCAAATGTGTTTAACTAAGCTATTTGATGTCTGTGAGTCCTTAAATTTAATAAATATAAAACCATTGTACGCATAGCAAAGGACAAACAAGCAAGCTACACCGGTAGTGTTGGTGAACACGAGGTTGTACTGGTCAAATTCAACTAAGAAACCTAATTAACACAATCATGTTATCAGCTGAGACCAACGTTATGATAAGAATCGGAAAGGGAACCAAGTATACCTTGCACCGTGTTGCAGCATCTTGGGTTGCAAGCATAGCAGCGTAAGGTGAGGTCACTTCCAAAGGAAAATGTGCTCACAACCTCCTTTATCACCTTCAACTCATCCTCTGAGCTTATCCAATTCCTGTAAATAAGATCAGACGAACAACATCAAAATGAAATGCAAGTTAAGAAGATATATTATATAGAAGCACAGACAGCGCCAGTTCTGTCCAAGAGGTATGAACCGACTTCTATAAGTGTACATATTGGTCAAATAGAGATTTCATATCAGATTCCTTCGTTATATATGTACCAACATAACATTTTGACTCATCATTTTATACCACCTTCTTTGCTTTTCTCAGCTTAAACCACTCAGATCCTCCTCCTCTAAATCACCATATTACAGGTGCACCAATATATACACTTGTATTACAAGTGCACATATATGTACACGTATAGAAAGATGGTAATTTAACTATTAACTATATAGTTTCGGGAATACCATAAGGAACACATTAGATGGCCTCATAAAGCAAAAGCCAAAGTGGATAGGCCACACCATTTATTATTAGAACTAGAATGTCCACTTACGTGCAAGAAAAAGCGCTAAAGCCAAAGTGGACAAACCACATACTTCTGGTAACTGTAGTCGTCTGTCTACATATGAATCTGCGTTGCATTTCATAATAAATAGTTTTTCATTTCTATTGCAACAATTATTTTATGCATACAAGTACAATCTCCATGAATCCCATCTGCGGATGAAACTGCATGAAACCCATTAGTTCCCAAAAACCTACTCACAGGTCAAGAATGAAATTGGTGTTCCATATGCAACAAAATGGATTACAAATTAATACCTAGACTTTCATGCTACCTATCCCTAATTTACCTGTAAAATTAGCAACAGTGAGCAATAGTCGTGATCCAATTTTCCCTTTCACCTGAAAGTTATCAGTATAGACAATTATCAGCATAAGCAATCAGCAGTATGTGTACAACTATGTACACATTAAGAATCAACAGGTGTACAACTATGTACACATGAACAATCAACATGTGTACAACTATGTACATGAAGAATCAACAGGTGTATAACTAGGTGCACATTAGCAAAACAAACAAAAAAACATACATGTTTTAGAAATGATCTTTAGAACGGGAAGTTAAAGAAAACACACCTGATTAGCAAATAGTGTAATTCCACCAGATAACAAATCAAAGATCATCACATATAAAAAATCAATATTTATTCTCAAAATAAAGCTTAAAATCAAAATTATAGAAACACGACGTTATGAACTGGAATATATACTATAAACCACCTTAAGTTTATGTTTTGGAGCTGCAGAGACGTGGAAGCTCACCACCCGACTACAGTACATCATAATCCTTTTTTGCTTCAATTTATCGTTCTAAAGACGGGTTTTCTTAACGGTGCATTGTGCTGCATAGACAACAGATGCTGCCAACATCGATGGGAAGTACTTAATCATTGCATATTGTATCAGGTTCAACTTCGCCAACAAAAATGTCACGTTGTATATCTGCAATTCAACACATTGAAGAGTCAGATAAAATTTATACTGATAATCCATAGATGTAGTCAAACTCATTAAACCAGAACAAGGATGTAACTTGAAAAATGATGGTGATTCCCTTGTCAACCTGAATCGGCGATAACTCTGCAAATTGCTAGAAAAACATTTTTGATCGCATATATAGAAACAATTGGTTCCAACAACACCAGCTATATATGTCTTTCTGTAGTAGAAAAAAAAGAGCAAAAAGATCAAAAATTGTTCATGTGTACAACTATGTACACAATAACAATAAATGAGTGTACAACTATGCACACATTAAAAATAAACACGCGTATAATTATGTACACATAATATGATTAAGCTGCTCAAACATTTCATGAAGTAGTTAACACGTCATAATTCATTTCCTGGACCCAGCTTGGTAGTATCATATTACCACTTACATACCACCAAAATCCTTAAGCATTCGACGATGTATTAAAAATATATATAATCAGAACATTAACCAACGAAGAGTAAATACATGTGCACTAGTTTGCACACCAATGTATTTAGAAACTTTACTCATTTAGCTGAAGCAAAGACGGAAGTAGTTATGTACATTTTCCTGGAAGATGGAAAAGGAAATCCCTGAAAGCAAATTAATATCTTTTAGTATGTCTGCTAACTGCTAAGAAACCAAAGAAAGTACTTAATAAGTATAAAATAAATATGGTTCCTAGCAAGCTATTCTTTAAGACAGAACAGGCTGCTTCATACTCTAACCCCGAAAGTGCCAGGGTAGAAAGAGGCATCTTGATGACCTGTACGTGTTATTCCAGGAAGCTCCCTAACACTATCCTGTTCAGAATTACCAAGATATATACACTAATAATCAAATCAGTTACACTTGCACACAATAAGGGAACCTTTTTTGGTGTCCCAAATAATGAAACAAGGAGAACTATATGAAATTAATATACAAGAAAGAATGCCCCAGGCTGAAATTTAAAAAAAATAATAAAATAAAGTAAAATCGGACTATACAATGATATGAAATATGAGGATCCAAGGATTTACAGCCTAAAAATCATGCATAGTAAAAACAAAATCCAAATGATCCAGATAGAAAAAAAATTACTTTATGTAGATGGAACAACATTTCTCCAACTTCAACAACAACATCACTTGGAGGACCAGTTGTACAAAACCTGCAAAAATTTCAAACTTCAAGGTTCAATAGATGAGAATAATCAATAATAAATTTGAGAGATCAACACACGGTGAACTCTCCTAGCTCGAATATTCATTCCAAGGGGTCACCAAAACAAGTTCATTCATACAATAAGATGTAAAGATGCCGTCACTTAAGCTGAACACGGGATTACCCCTCCACATTTCCATTTTTCCTAGTACTGAATGTGTGTTCTTATAGTGCAAAGGATACACTCACTAGTCAGTAGTATTCTATCGGATCACATGTCGATCCATGCGTGTATATATTTCAATACATAGCAAATGAAAATAGTCCACCGTAGTCATAACAATATCATATCATGTGAAACAAATAAATTGAGTACGGCGATGCTTGTTTGGTGAATTAGTGTTTTGAATTCAAACCCCTAAGCTAGTTTGTTAGCATATACTACAAAAATCTTCTTAAAGGTAGGCAAGATTAGGTTAGGGCTAATTAATGAGTAAGAAAAAAAAACTGAATTTAGACTAAAGATGTATAAGGAATCAAAATAAAAATACATACACATGTTTTAGAAGCAGCGCCGATGAGGTTTTCAGCAAGAGCAGAATCAATATACAAATACATGCATGTATTAGGGGGATACCTGCACATACATGTGCTGCGTACCTGGATTCTTAGTTTTGTAAGTAAATCCTAATCCCTGTGAGGTATCAAATTAACATCACTTCCCCTAGCTAGTAACCAACATAAATAGATAGCCTTAGCTCTATTTTGGTATTAATCATTCATATTTATAATTCAAGAAAAAAATAAAATTAGATCATTTTGTTTTGTTTTGTTGAAACTATATTTTTCTATACTTCTCCAAGATAAAACATCCTAAAATCTCAAATATATTTATGCTCTTTGCAACGTTTACAAATAAGAAGTGAACGATAAAATCAAAACCTAAAAATATAACAAACAAGGGTTTTCAAAGCTGAACCTCTCAATTGATGTCTAAACATCTTAACATTTCAATCAAGAAGAACAATTAGGGGTAAAACAAGATTTCTAATACTCAAATACAGAAATCAACATAAAATTAGATAAATACAACAACAATTTCTTAACATTTCAATCAAGAAGAACTAGCTAGGAATTGAACTGACCGTTTGTTACCTCAATCAAATTTGAGTATAAAATTAAGGTCAATTTGAGTGTTGCTGAAAGATGTGTTGTTGATATAGAGAGCTCCATGAAATTCATCATCATCTCACTTCCCTTCCTCAGAATGACGCTAATTCCTGTGTGTAGCTTCATCAATTGAATCTCAATTCCTTGTCCATGTAAATCATTATCCCAAAATATTACAGAACCTTGTTTCTCTAATTTCCTGACCACAAATAACACAAACACTTACTCTGCATAAGCACTAAAGTATCCAAACCTACCGAATATCAAACCCTAAAAATCTACAAAAGAAATAACAAATCATATAAAGAAAATCAAAATTGGAAGGAATAATTACAAGAGCTAATGTATCAGCAAGAAATGCTCGTTTTATACCTTTAAATGCCCTCTGACAAATTTGTCTCATATCCATTAAAATGAGGACTCAAAGATGGAGAAGCAGAAAACCTAATCGATGATGACTAATTGTTGTCCTTAAACATTTTTGTTGATGAATCTTAAGATTCAATCGTTGTTGGTGATTTCATCTACCTTCCACATCAATTTCAAGCTCATTCTTCAAGAAAAGATGTCGATGATGTCGGATTCAGGCTTGCTGAATCAAGTGCTAATTGATACTCAGACTTTGGTTTTGAAGATGAAGATTGAACGGATTTATGCCTTCTTAAACATAATTGATGAATTCTAACTCCCTGATTTGTATGAAAACTTGTTGAGATTTTCTTTTACGTTTTCTCTCGACAAAACCTATTCGTTTTCAGAAACTCATCGGAGAAGAAAGAAGAAATGAACCACTTCAGGTTTACATAGGGGTTACTTTTGTCATCAAAATTCGATTTGGACTGAATCGTTTAGAGGACTAACTCGTTCTAGATGTGGTACATTTGGACCTCCGAGTATGAGGCTTTGGTTGACAAGACTAGAAAGTTTAAAGCCCAATAAATATGGACCGGTATGGACCAGTTTTCATCCCATCCGCATCCAATCTAATTTATTATGGATTTTAAATTTGGCATCCGCATCCAATGCATTTTTTCACAATTAAAGTTTATAATACAGAAATAAAGACAACAAAGTTTATGGATGGTTTTAAAAATAAGACTACATTATTTAATGGTATAAAATTGGATTTAAATGTTATGCACTGAAGTTACTCAAAATTTGAGATGAAAAAAAAAAAATCTCGGCCCATTTAAAATAAGATGTTTTTGTTTAGGGGTGAGCAAAATATCCGGAACCGCGGATTTCATCCGTATCCGTCCGTAAAATTACGGGTGAAACCCAATCCACAAGATCTATGGGCCGGATACGGGTGGGATTCTCAAATCCGCACTTTTAGCGGTTTGGTTGCGGTTGGACTTTGAAATCCGCGGATTCATCCGCACGGTAGCTAAAATCCCAAAACGTATCTTTGACATTCACCCCTGCTTTCTTAAACAACTCATCCAAAGCTCCAAACATAACCATTTCAGCTTCTTTTCTCGCTCCTGTGAGACACGGATTAGGAGGTACCCGTAACACAGCTTCCGGCAAGTACGTCGCCTGCCCTAACCCCGATCTTTCGATAATTTTCCTTCAAAAATCCAAGTTCTGTTCCTTAAAAGTACCTGGCAAAGATGATAACTCCATGAATCTTTCCCTGCTACATATTAAATTTTGCTTTGGTTTGTAACATGCAAAATCCACTGAGTAGACTTTTCTGGGCCTGGTCATGAAGTAAATTGCACAAGGAAGGAGGGAAGAGTTGAATATAAAACAAGAGGGTAGAAGTTTAACTTGAAGCTGATCCATAGTGAAGTCAAATCCTTGAACGTTAAAGCTAAGAGCTGATTGGAATATATAAAGAGTAATGGAATGAAGAGAAGATATACAAAATAAGAGATGAAGAAATTGTAACCAAGTTTTACATAATGTTCGGATTCACTTCAATCTCTTAATTCAGGTATTCTGTAGATTTTTTTTTATTTTTTTTACTAAATGCGCGGCTAAACCACATTGGGCCCGTATCACCTGTTGATCCGTGGATGACAAATCCGTGGGTGATTGGGCCGGACACGGTTGGATTTTTCAAATCCGCAACTTTGACGGATTGGACGCGGGTGACCCCTAGTCCGTATCCGTTCGTCCGTTGCACACCCCTATTTTTGTTGTACTTGGAATCAAGTATGCCCATCTATACATGTATTGGTCTTGTGTCTTGTAAGCTAATCAAAGTAAGACATGAAAGGAACCTAATTTGGCAAATAACAGATGTTTAAAAAATTACTAACGGGTATGGATGTCCAACAGATTTTTAAGGTTACATCGGGGCCCAATTCATGATCCGTTGGATTCCATCCGCATCCAATCCAACGAACGGTCCGGGTAACCACGCGCAAAAATGCAGATGGTCCCGACTAAATCCGCGGATTGCGGCCAAATGCTCACCCTACGTGTAAGAATTAGGCCTGCACAGAAACCGAACCGTAACCGCAAACCGCATCGTAACCGCACCGAACCGATAATCCAACGATCGGTCACGGTTTTAATTTTGATAACCGTTAGATCTTCGGTTCGGTCAACGGTTCCACCATTAACCGCACCCTAACTGAACCGTATTAACCGATCATTAATATCCATTGATTTATATTGCTATCAAATCTTAGCCGTCTACTCTCAGGATATATTTAACTTATATATCTAGCCCTAAAACTAAAACAAGTATCGTTTCTCTTTTCGTTTCTTCTTCACTTCTTCACAGCAACTCTTCCCTCCCCTCCATCGGTTGCACCACAATCACCACCTCTTTTTCCTTCTTCTTTTCTTTTCTTCCTTCCTCTTGCTCTTCTGTTTTAGTTAGTTTTTCTTCTCCTTTTCAATCTTCTCCTTTTCAACATACACCACCATCAACTGCTACACCATCATCTCCAGCACCACCACCTGCTACACTACCATCAACTGCTACACCATCATCACGAGTACCACCACAAGCTACACCACCAGCATAAGCAACACCACCTATTGATTGGTGAAAAATTGAAGATTAATGACCACAATAGAATTTTAGGGTTCTTAATTTATTTTTATTTTTTTGTCTAATTAGTTAGATTTCATGGGTTTCAATTCTTATTTTTGTAGTTGGTGTGTTGATGGATGTTTATTTAATTGGATTTGTTTCATTTAATCTGAAAAAATTGCAGATTTGGAAGAAAGTTCTTAAGAATCCATTTTTTTAGTTTTATTTATTTTTTGATTGTTATCTATATATTGGGTTTGTAATTATAATTTTGTACGAATCTTTAAGTTGGGTTTGTAATTTGATGATATGTAATACACATCCATGTAATTGAGATTTGAGAAAACAGATGCAATAACAATCTTTTTTCTTCTTTTCTGTATGGGTATGAGCCGGTTAAAAACCGATGGAAACCGTAACCGAACTGCGATGATGGAAACCGTAACCGATGGAAACCGTAACTAAACAATTCGGTTACGGTTTCAAATGTGATAACCGTGCTATACACGGTTAGGTCAACGGTTTTAACAATAACCGCACCGAACCGTACCGTGTGCAGCCTTAGTAAGAATAAGTTTCCCTTACCGAGTATGAACTCGGAAGGAACAACTCGGAAGTCGGAACTAATCTCTGGGGTGTGGGCGTGTAAAGCAAGCGAAATAAAACGCCTAAATCACCCGCTCTGCTTCTTCCCTCCAAAGATTTTGCCCTAAATTTTAACCAACACAATACCACTACGGATTTGTCTCTGTAGAAAAGTGTTAAGTCTTCGATTAGGTTTTTCTTGCTTCTTCACGAGGTATTAGTTTGTCATAGTGGAGAAGACATGAATCGAAAGAAAGAGCTTTGCACACACTTCTTGCGTGGAAGGTAATAAACCTCCGAGGTTTTCTGGCTATACTTACAATTATCAACCCCATGAAGAACATGACTTTGATTTTCTGATTTACTTTTACAGTTGCCGATTCGGTGATCGGTGTAATTTCTTACATGCAAATCAACAACAATCAAAACCTAATAATCCTTTTGGATTTGGATCACAATCTTCAAACACGAATCAGCAGCAACAAAAACCAAATCCATTTGGATTCGGTACACAGAGCAACTCCCAGTTAAATGTGCAATCTGATTTTGGTTCCAAAAATCAGAATCAGTTCAAGGTTTTTTTTCCTTCCTTTTTTCTGATTTCCCTTTCTTTGAAGGAAATTTTATTAATGATTGCTAGTTTTTGTCTTTGTTGATAGTTTATTTACACATTTTTTCTGTTTCTGGGATTAGCCGTTTGATAACAAATGGAATCGTTCCTCATCAACAGCTTCAACGAAACCTGCACAGCCTAGAAAAGATGATAAGCAAACCCAGCTGGCTACCCATAAGTGAGCTGATAATTTGTCCCTTCCTGATATATGTTCCTTCTCAGGCTACAATATGGATAGTGCGCCCCCTGAATTAGTGTTGATTTGCATATGTAGGTGTACAGATCCAGAGTTGTGCAAACGCCAAATTGCTGAAGATTTCCAACAAGAAAGACCACTTTGGAAGCTTACCTGTTATGGCCACTGTAAAGAGTTAGTCATTTCATCCTTATTTCTCATGCAACTGATAATTATTTAATGCCTCGATGTATTTATATTACCCTAGTATCCTTTTAAGGCATTTTAGTTTATTCAGCGCACCACAAAAAGAAGATGATGTATGTTTTCGCCTTTGTTGGAAATAGTCTATTTGTAAATATAGTAATAGTAGCAAATAACAGGTCAAACCTCGGTTTTTTTTCTTGCAGTCGGCCATGTGACATTGTCGGTGATATTAGCTATGAAGAAATCCGTGCGGCTGCTTATGATGACGCCAAGAGGGGACTACCCTTACCATCAATTGTAAGTACCAAAAAAATAAGAAAGAATTTGATCAAGGCTTCAAATGCTTCAAATGCTTTCATTCATTATTAAACTTGGTATCTGCTGGGGTAAAGACGGGTAGCATGGTAACATATAGTGAATGGATGAGGAAAACCAGATTGTAAAGATTAATTATCTAATTACACACAGGGAGCATTTCAATCTCGAGACTCTTGTTTGTTTTTACAGGTCATATTTATACCACTGTATGAGATGCTCACTTATTTCACCCACGTCTTTTAGTCTTGATTGGTTTTTCAGTACGATGCTGACATAGTTTACATCTAGAAAGATGTATATATCCTCAGCAACCATTAACGCTGAACTGGTATTGATGTTTGCATCATCTATAGTTGTAGGAGTAGTGTCTCTGAACCAGAATGAAGAAAGGAAATTATAACCAGAGAATAGAATGAGAAATTCACCTTTCACCTTGCACATCCCTCTAAATTGAATGCCATGGTGAGATACCCATATACAGAAGAGATAGCTTTTTTGGTATTGTCTAAAGTTAATAATTAATTTCCTAAGTGGCTTTGACTTTATTTGTGGGTACTTGACTGGAGGCATCTGCAAATACGAATATGTAACCATCTACCTTGAGTGCTCATTCCTAGTGTTGGTATAAGAGATCATGCTTAGTGACTTTTATGCTTTCCAATGAAGGCACAGGGTGTGGAAAGACCTGCTTATAAATAAGCAACTTACACCTGTTACAACACTGTTCTGTTTGTTGAGTTAGGATGTACGTCGAAAAATATTGAACTTAGTGGGATCTTTACCTATGGACTTTAGAAGTGAAATCTGTAGAGCTGGGAGTTGGGTCTCTGGAAGTAATTCGGTTCAAGCTCTTTTGACATATGAAGGGAAAGTTGAGATGACTTATTTTCTAATCATTCATTTAGCTTGTAGGCTTGGATCCTGTAGATAAGATAACATCATGTCACAATAGAAACCAACTTTTAGTGTACAAATCATGCTGGTTATAGTGACACTTCATTACAATTCAGATGCCTACAGAGGAAAACTAGGGCATTGCCGCATTGTGTCCAGTTATCTTAATTGTTAAAATGGCTAGTTATCAGTACATTTTGCATATGCGAAGCTACGTAAATGTTTTCCCACTCTCTATTCAATATTAAATGTTCCTACGACTATCTTTGTCTTGGTACAGGTTGAAAGAGAGAGGAGCCTGCTGAAAATCAAGATACTTGAATTTGAAAACTTATTGCGTAATCCTTATGTAATATCAAATGCTGTTACTGCTGGACCAAGCTCATTTCCTACAACCAATCTCAGTGCTCCACCATTGAATGTTCAGACTAATGTGCCTCCTACAGTCTCAAGTTTTAGCCAACTCGGCACTTCTTTGGAACCCATCCTAAGGCATGCCCTGTTCTCTTGATTTTACCTACTCTATGTCGCGTGTTGAAATTTGGTAGATCTCTGACGAATTATTATCTCCTTTGGATTTTACTCATGTGTTTTGGTTGCTGTTTTACAGCAACCCTGCACCGCCGAACATGACATTTAGGCAACCAAGTGTATTGCAGAACCCCAGCCAAAATATGGGTGGATTTGGGAATAGCAACTCAATTTTTAGAAACCAAGGTATATCGTTTGCCTTTTTATGCTAATTTAAAGGTTTAGTCTGTCTTCTCATTTCTAGTTGTACTGCAGCAGCATCAGGTGGCCAAAAACCGATGCAGCCATTTGGAAGTGGTAACAGCATTTCCAACTTCAACAGTGGTTTTGGGAGTAGAGGAAACAATCCATCCACAGTTCCCTTTCCACCAACATCACAGCTCCCAAGTTCTTCTAGTAATCAGTCACCCTTTACATCTAGTTCTCTGGTGCCCAGTATGCTTGGACAAGCATCTATGTGAGATTTGCCTCTATCTTTTTGTTTCGCTGTCTATATCTGTAAAGGATGCATTGTTGATTTCAAGTTTTAAATGATTATTTGTGATTTACTTGGATGTTAAATAACTGAACTCTTCAAGAATTGAACAATCGACTAAAGTTTCTCGTTACTTTTGGGATGTCAGGAAAACAGGAGGTGTTTCTGTGAATTCGTCTATTTGGTCGAAGGAGGAGTGGACTCCTGGAGAGGTGACAAATCAACCCTTCTCCTATTTATTGAGATTTCATGGCAGTTATGATTTGCAAATTCCTTTGTTAATGATCGAAAATTAGAAAATATAAATGGAATTTCATGAAATCTGGTGTTATGTTGCTATGCAGATACCAGAAGAAGCACCTCCTGCTGAATACATATATTGATTCATCCAGAACTGCTCGGAAAGGGGAACCTTGTTGGAAAACATGTTTGTCTGAATTCCAGTGGGAAACAAAATCCCTTGGCGAAGAGTGAAGAGCCCCCAAACCTGATAGAATCGTAAAATTTCAGCTTTTTCCGTCACATTGAAATGGTTGTGAAATTTCATTTCATGTGGATTTTGATGATTTTGGTTGCTTAATATGCATAAAAATTTGCTCCTATCCGAGAAAAGAATGTCACTACAGTGATTGAGAAAAAGCCTAGCTAATTTTCAGATTTCAAAGCCATTATATGTTTTGTCGTGAGCACGTTCGATGCACGGCGGCAACATTATTTTTTCCCCACTAAAGGCGTTGTTGCACTTAATGTTATATGAAGTGGTTTTATCTGAAACTTGAATTTATTGCTCTTTTTAGGTACTAGTTAGGTAAAGTGTTATATGTAAAGTGTTTTTAGGTACTTGTTATATGTAAAGTGTTTCAGCACCAGCGAAGCAACATGTAAAAGGAACTATGAAATAAAGTGTTTGAACACCATCAAAGCAACTATTTGTTCTTTCAATTTACCTCCAAATTACAATTATCTTGAAAAGTAAAAATTTAATATTGTTATTTACTAGGATATGACCCGTGCCGTAATGGCCCGGGTTTCAATTTATTGTTGGAAATTAATATCTACAATTTTTCATCTTCTACGCTAAATTACATCGCTCAATTGAAACCATGTTAGGGCTATAAATGGCTGGATGCAAGCTACAACCAAATTCGTGTTCTTTCCGAGAATCCCTACCCGGAAATAAGCCTTTTTTCAAAATAACCAAGGAAGCCATATTGACAAAGCAACATCGTATCTCAATTCTGACAAATTGCGGAGTCTCTTATATGAGAACGTGTATCTAAATTAGAAAGGCAATCTCACTTCTGACAAGGGAAAATACCCCTCAAAATCCGCCCCTTAAAATATACGCTTATTCAATTTTTAAAAATACCCCTATCTTCTGAAAAGTGGAAGCAACTATTACAAGTTGATGTCAGAAGTGGACGCAACTAGCACAAGTTGCTTCCAGAAGTGGACGCAACTTTATACAAGTTGCTTCCAAAAGTGGAAGCAACTTTCTCAAATTTACTCCAAAAAAATTATTTTTTAGCCCTAGAGAGTATTTGTGCAAGGTTTTATAACATTCCCACTTCTAACAAAAAAAAAAAACGATTCGGGAGCCTAAGAACGTCTATCTATATTAGAAAGGCAAAACACAGTAAAGTTAAGATACGTGGAGTTCAAAGAACTTCACATATCATATTTAACTTCCTTGTAAATCTTCAAACGCAACCACGATTTTTGAGGATGACTGTGAACCCACCATTACCTAGAATGGCCGGAGTTCGATATGGTCAAGTATAGTTTAAAGCCACCCATTCAACAAATAAATATATAAATTCGTTTAACTTAAAGAAATTTTTGTTGTGCTGTATATTCAACCATGTTTAACCTCGGACGGAAAGGCAAAAAATAGCTCTTTTCACTTGTTAGGATGGGATGACTATCTTTACAAAATAAAATATTCTTAATAATGACTAGTATGTAACCTGTGTTACGAACCGGGACCGGTGGGATCAGCTAAATAAGTGTGGCGGGGCTTCGCCCCGCACCCGTGGTCATATATATTAGATTTTTTTTATTTTTTTTAACAATCTTTGATTTGTTTGATCTTTTAAAGGGATAGGGAGCTCTGACACCCTTTAGGTATCTAGTGATTTGATGATTAAAATAATTAAAAAGAAGTTCACTCCATAAATTTGGATTTATAAAATAATTAAATTTTATATGCCTGAAATTATTTGCAATTGAACATAATTACACGTTGTTTTTTTCCAATCTTTTTTTATTAGCAAATTGTCTTTTCCATTATCTATAAAAGTTTTAGAAGATATATGTATCTATCAGATGCAAATTTGTGAAATGCAATTTTCAAAAGAAAATAAAAAGGAATGTGAAACGCAAGAATTGTGCATGCAATGTTACTACAGAGATAGCTTTATTTATGTGTAGATTTAGAAGTCGATCAATGTAACAGTACTATGTTGAATCCAGTTTTGCGTAGCACCTTGTCAGCATTACATGTTTGTTGGTGGTGTTTGAACTACTACGTAAGCGAGTTCCATGATACTACTTAATAGGCCTTTTCCATGATGGGCACTGGTCCCCAAGAAAGAACGTCATGGTAGCACTGCTAATTATAAGATTCACATCCATTTAGTTTAAAATTTCCACTATTGGTTGTGGTTTAAAAACATTTAAACAATATATTGTCGGAGAATAATAATATATTTCAAAAGCGGTATGTCTAAAAATAAATACTCATGCTATCTATAATCTCCATTAATAAGTAAACACTTCGTTTCCTACTTAATCTATCTCGATCAACGGTGGGATGTCAGGATCCCTCTCCATAATCTTGTCATTCATCATCATGTTCATACATCGCAATCAACATTGGTATGTGATCGTCGTTTTCTATAGTGTCATACTTCCTCTTTTTTCTTTCTTTTTTTACCGGGACTTTCTTAGTAGTTGTCTGAAGTTGTGATCTGTCAGGGGTTATACTTGCCCTTTAGGTTTTTATAATAGATATGCTTTCCCCAAAGCATCATCATAATGAAATATGTCATGTGATTTTAAAGTGAGGTATATGAAGTTTCTATCTTCAAGTATATATGAATCTAAAGACCATTGATTTCCTTATTGCGGTTAATATTTCTTCTACGCAGTCTGCCCAGTTTTTCTGCAAAACAAAATTTTTCTTTAAGAGGTTGCATTTTGTTTTTGTTTTTTTTCTCTCTCAAAATTTTTGCTTATCATAAACATTATGGTTACCCGTACATCTATCGTTGGCAATGCCATCATTTTTGTTACTCTAATGTTGTTATTATAACCACTTCATCCGTTTGTCTCATTGATGTGAATATACGTCTGTCTTTACCGTCGAGTACTATAAGTTGGAGAATGTAACTGTCACAAAGCATGTGTTAGTTTAGTTGTTGTTTTTAATAACATGTAATAAGAGATAGATGGATATTTATAACTTAACATTTCTACTTGTTACCGTGGAATTGGTGCGTTTACTATGACCGCTCATCTATTGCACCATGGCTCGCCTTTCATATAGAGATGCCTTTCTTTGCGTACTGGACATGCCATGTAGTACCACGTAGATGCTGACTCAATTCCAATAGTTGTTCCTTTAAAGGTAAATGTTACGTCCTACATTTCATTGAATTCCTCTATAAAAAAAATATTGCAGTGAGACATAATTCAAATTGAATTACTTTTCAGATCTTACCATAAACTTTTCGTTATTGTGTAACATTTTTAGTGCTTCGTCGAGTGTTATAAGATTTTCAAACATCAATTCTTCCTTTGTGTAGTTGGGGATTCCTGAAACATTAGTTACCCTTATCGAAATTCCACCGTGGCTTTGTGTTAGAAAATCACGTGTGGCTGCATTGATTTCGTTTTCTTTTCGTTTCATCTGAATTTTGAAAGACCCCTTAAGATCTCAACAGCATCTGTAAAAAATAATACTCCGATCACACGGAGAGCATAGGCAAAATTGAAGAAAAAAAATATAGTAACTCTTTTCTAGAAACAGAGGTAGTAACTAAGTTTAGATGTTCTTACTGTATATAAATAAATATTCTTACTGTATTGTTTGATATATTGCAAATTCATATCTTAGTATTTGATGATCTTGTTCAAGGAGAAAAATTATGCTAGTGTGTAACCCGTGCGTAGTATAGGGTCCGGTTGGAATTACTGATTCTGTGTGGCAGAGCTTCCCCGCATCCGTTTCTAGATGCATTGGAGCATCTTCAGAAAAATATTCTTAATTAATAGATTATTTTATTGATTGATAAAAAGTTTATTCCCTTTTGTAATTATATAGTGGCAATCTCCAATTTATGTAAACAATTTAATAATGATAATAAAAATAAATCTTCTCACTACAGGAACTATCAATTGTTTGTTCATAGTTAGGCCGACCGAGCGAAGCGAGGGAGGACTCTATATATTGTGACTTTGTGTCAATGTGAAGCATCACTTCTTTTTTCCAATTTGACACAAAAAGATTGGATTTGGGTGGTTTGGTGTCATACCCTGGAAATTTCCAAATTGTCCCTCCCTTTTAGTCCAATTATTATAATTCCTTATGTATCTTATTCTTTAAGGGGTATAATTAGCAACCAAACTTTAATATAACATATCTAAAAATCCGTGCCCTGGAATTTTACAAATTTTATTTCGTTGGAAAGGTTATAAAAAAATCTACGCAATGAGTACAAACAACAATATCAAATTTAGAGTTTTTACAAAAAATTCGAAGGAGTTTATCATTTTAGGCACAATTTTCGAAAATTAAATGTATATCCATTATGCAAACCACCACAAAGGATACATAATACTACTTTATGTAGCCATATTTTGGTTTATGCATCAACTTATTTTCCGTTCCAACTAATAAACTGATGTACTCTCTCCGTTTTAAGAAAAGTGATACTTTCACTTTAGGCACAATTTTCGAAAATTGAATGCATAACCATTATGCAAACCACCACAAAGGATGCATTATACATTATGCAGCCATATTTTGGTTTATGCATCGGGTAATTTTCCGTGTCAGGAAAAGTGATATTTTCCTACCGCATCAGGAAAAGTGATACTTTTGCGTCGTTTTTTTCGGCCGGCCGTCCCACCGTGACAGCGGTCATCTAGTTTATTCATATACTCCCTCTGTTTCTAAAAAATAGGCATGAATAACCCTTCCACTATAGAAATAGAGGGAGTATAAGATAACCCTTCCACTATAATGTAAATTATTATTAATGACTATGTTTACCCATGAATTATAATTACCTCGTGTTTTTAAGTATACATGTCAAAAAAATAAAAAAAATGACTATACGGTCCTCCATATCAGTTCTAACTTAGTTTTGTAAAACCCGTGAATGAATTTATGTAAAAGTAGCATATGATTTAAAAGATGAAATTCTTTATAGACCGAGAGTTTTGGACACCACCAAAACAGATAAACACGCTAAATGGACTCCTACTAGCCACGGAGGGCGAGGCGGAGCCCACCTACTAAACTTTGAGAGTCGGTTTTGGCTCTGTCTAAAATCCTCGGTTTGTTCAGAATCGTTGATCTTTTGTAGGATAATTCTACACCTAAAAACTTCCCAGCTATTGAATACTCTCAGAATTAAGCCACTATACAAAATCACACCAACTTCGTATAGTTGAGACCAAGCAACTAAACCTATAGTTTACCTAGTTTCTTCAGTATCCCTGCGCTTCCGACATTCGATAAGTGCACGCACTGGAACAATTCCTTTGGTGCGTATTCCAAACAGTAAAGGAACAACAAATCTGTTCGGTAACAACTCTATTCAATCTCAGTGGTATGAGTTAGACAAAGGCTCTTCTGTTTAATCCAATAAACTCCTTTGTTGGGTTTAGATCTATCTATCCAACAACTACCAAAGTAGCAGAGTTTAGATTTTGCAATCAATAATAGGATCTACCAAGATACTAAATACTGATGTCGATCTACGCAACTAATCAATCAAGTCTATCAAGATAAACCGATTATAGTTGGATCCCAGCCGATCAAGTTTTGTGCACACCAAAGATTATGAAACCAATAAGAAATCTTCTTTGTCTTCAAATCTTCTTAAATCTTCAATAAACACCTGCACACCACAACTTGAATCTCTTGTGATCAATCACACACAGAACGGAGTCTGTTAACAATGGATTATCACAAGACGTCTTTAGATCTACAAACAGTTCTAAAGATCCCCGTCGACACTTCGATCTAGTTTGAGTGAATCTTATATCAGAAGAGAAGATTCTCAAGAATAAACAAACTAGGTGCAATCAAAGTTCAACAACCGTTAGTCAATCAAATAAAAACGAAAACTAATAATACTGCATTTATCTAGTTTCCCACCAACGGTACTCGTAGAGCTTCTTGATCCCACAGAAGTCTTTAAACGAGCGGTCGTAAGAGATTTCGCCTAATTAGGGTACTTTCCTCTCCGAATAGACGGCTCCACCAGTAACAACACAACAAGGTAGTTTTGCTGGCTCTTAGGATAGTTTGCTCGAAATGCAAACTTGGGTATTTATAGACCAAGGCAGTTTGGACACCAAGGAATTTCCAAAACCGAATATTTTTAAGATATGCAATAAATTCCCAAATCGGTTTTCATAATTCCTAGAAATGCTCTGTCCAAAAATAACCGAAATCCTACTAGAAAATCTCCAATTAGTAAATGCACATTACCAATTTTTATTTTCCAAAGATATGCATTTTAATTGCTGGTAATTAAAAGCATATAAAAATTAACAACCTTAATTAAAAGATTCTCAACTTATTTCGGTCCAGGATCTCCTTGAGTTATTAAGGAATATCTTTGAACAATAAAAGATAAGAGTTACTGAACATGTTCAAAGTATGTCGACATCTTATTCTTTGTAAATCCTTTTTCATATTTACAATCTCGGAACCGATTATACCACACTTCCAAACAAGTTTAGAACTGGTTCATCTGATTTCCAAGAACTATGTGATTGATCATATCAATACACTAACATGGGTTTACGGTTCTACCAAACACAAGGATCGGTTCTACCTCAATATGGTTACTGGGACCGGTTACATCAGTTACCAGGATCGGTTACGTCAATTACCAGGACCGGTTACCATATTCTCATGGTATTACTTGTGATCGGTCACACCAGTTAGCAGGATCGGTTACACCAATTACAAGGATCCATTACACACTCTTTTGTGATCGGTCACACAAATTACTAGGATCGGTTACACCAATTACTAGGATCGGTCACACATATTACAAATATCGATCATACCATCTTAGGTGATTACTTAGGATCGGTTACACTAATAAAAGTCATACCAATACATAAGTCAGGCACTGTGACTAGTTTTACCAAGATACATAATAAGTTATGATCGGTTCTACTAACTCACACATATTGGTAATCCAAAGATATGCAATGAATAACAATACCAATAAGCCTAGCAATTCCCCTTTTGATTCATAAAACAAGTTCATGAATTTACTTCCTTTAAACGAATGTAAACATTGTTTCCTATGACGAAATCTTCACCCATACCCATACACATAATCACAATAGCATTCATACGATTATGTCGATGTCTTATATACAAAGTTCAAAAGATAAGTGTTATACTTCGTATTCTAATTCCTTAATACTATGTCTACTAGAGTATAATCATTCACAGCTTCGCAGTTATATTTTCAATATAACACGACTTGAAAGATACGTTAGGAATGAAACAGTTCAAGTCACAATATTACTAACCTCAAGAGGAATGATGATGTCGTCGATGTAGCTTGTTACTTCTTCACATTCTTCAAGTCTTCGAGTAATACTTGTATGTCTCGTAATCCTAATCTTCGATTAATACGAATTTGTCTCTAGTACATAATCAAGCCACTCTTTAATTGAGTTTTGATTCACTAAAATATGACAACCAAACTTGACATACCAACGCTTGGTTGGTTCAACCGAGCTATGCTCTTACAATCTCCCCTTTTGTCAATTTTAGTGACAAAACTCTTACAATCATATGGATAAACAAATTATAAAAATTCATTATACATACGCTTGATTCCAAGTTTCAACAACACAAAAACCTGCATATATTCAATCCATAAATGCCGCTGTTGATATTTAAATAACAAAGCTAATACTCCCCCTAAAGGTAAGATAGGTAGATTTTCAATCCGCACATCTTTGTTATTTCTCTTTTGTAGTCCAAATAACTACAAACATCATATGATATGTTTCTCCCCCTTAGTCAATGCTTTACTCTTTCGTTAGATATAACGTTTAAGCACAATTGTCCTTTCCTTAGTGATTACAAATCACTTGTTTATTCCATATATTTCTCCCCCTTTTTGTCACAAAATGACAAAGGTCCGAGCAAATACCAAAACCGAAAGGATCTTACAATCTAAAAGAATTGTACAACCTATAAGAGTTAAGCACGAAGGTTTCACATACCACTTTAGATAACCAATATCAAAACCGAAACTACAAGTAATTTGGTTTTAATATGTTATCAAGGAAACAATTTACCGAAGCAATTTTCCCTAAAAGTTTAACAAATTGACTAAGAAACTTAGTTCCCTTGCTAAACCGATTGCACAAATACAATCGCTTATTTCGATAAGACCAAAATAAAGATCAGAATTAACTTTATTTTTCTCATCGGACTCTAATTATTCAGACAATAACTTAGACCTTTCACTTTAGACAAGACAAATACTAGGTTAGTTAACTAATATTTGTTGTCAAGGCATTCGATTAGACTTGAATAACCGAATCCTTTACTATTGATACGTCTAACTAAGATCAGAATTAACTTAGTTTCTCATATCCGGAATCGAATTGGACTAAACAAATGATCCCGTATTTTGTTAAGCCATAAACAATGCATACAAACCAAATAAATTGACTTGCATAATTATTTCTCTTAATCGGAAGCAATTGAAACAAACATAGACATTAAAGCACCGCAATTGCACCGAAATTTCGTCAAGTCTAAAACAATTGATACCAAACAATAAAGAAATATATCAAACCAGTTTTTATAACCGGAAACAATTGAATCACACACACATACATCCATACACACATAATGGAATAAACATCAATTGTACCGAATTTTGTTAAGCAAAAGCAAAATATATGCAATAAACTCAAACTTTTCTTAAACAGGAAAATGATTTACTAACAAATTCGTTACCTCAAATTCCGCATCCTCTTCTCCCCAGAAAGATATATCATTAAGCGCAAGTTCAATTTAGAACTCTCCCCCATTGTGTTGTCATCCTCTCGCAAGAACAAAAGAACAACAAGAAGAGAAACCTTTACCAGAGAAAGGTTGAATCGGTTTTAACTAATGCGTAGCAAAAGTTGAAAACCCCGAAACACATATGATTTTATGCTAAACCAAAATCGATTCAACATATTTTGACTTTTTCACATATGAGTTACAAACGGAACACCTTAGGATCCTTTGATAAAGCCTACCAACATGGGCTAGAACTTAATACCGCTAAATCAAAAATCCACACAAACCATAAGGGTTCACACATCATATGAGATCGAATATTAAGGTTAAGAAAACCGAAATCAAACATCCCATATACATAGCAATAATATAAAGCATTTAAGCACAGGCTATGTAATCCAAAAACTATCACAAGAAAAATTATAACATAATAATTTTATTCATAAATAGATAGTTTTATTCAGCAATAGACCTTACACAATAATTGAAAGAAATCAAAAACTGATGTCTATTTTGTTGCAACTTAGTCCTTCATATCAGTGGCAGAGGAAGGCATATTATTACTTTCACTCTTCAACTTGTGAATTTCTTCAAGTAGATAACCTTGTTGCTTGACTAGTATTTCTTGCAGTTGAGAAGTTTTTGTGAAGGATTCTGCAAGAACATGTAATTCTGTCTTTGATTGAACACAGAAGTGTGTCAATGCTTCAATACACTGATCTTTCTTCAGCATATTCTCTCTTTCCTTCTTGCTAAACCAATATCTCTTTTTGATCTTTCTCTTTGAATTCTCAATATCAATAGAAGGTACAAACTTATTCTTAGAGTGATCTTTCAGATCCAGTACTCTATCAAGAGAAGAAATCGGATCCTGACTCATAGTTCGGACAAGGAATGACCAAAGAAGGAGAAGGATCCTTTTATATTTTTCATACTACCGAAAATATAATATTCCTATAAATACGAATATCTTAAATATATTTTCATATTAGATTTTTTATTCCCATATTCTACACATAAGTGCCTTGAACTTTTACTTCCTCACACACAGATTTGGCACACAAGGTGATGATGTAAATTTAATACCGATTAGGTGGTATTAGTGTGAGATTTTCTCTCATTATGGGAATTTGAACAAACAGTATGTTCTTGATCTAATATTGTATGAAAAACCCTTTTCTTATTACCTCGAATTAACGAAGTATCTTTAGATTGACTGGTGTTGCATATGCAACTCTTAGCTATTTTGCTCTTTGAGACAGTTCTGCACTTAGTCTTATAATTCCCTTTGCCATTAGATGATTTATTAATATCGGAAGACATGTCCATTCTTAAGATGGTTAAATCACTAATGGAGGAGGAACGAATGTTGATAACTAGAGCAATATTAGCTGTTTTTTTTTCTTCGGAATCATACGAATCAGAGGTCTCGTCTAGAGTTACAGCCAATGCCTTGCTTCCCGTGTATTTCCTAAGATTAGGATAGTCTTTATCCATATGACCAAAACCTTTACACTTAAAGCACTGAGGTTGATATTCATCATCTTCTTCTTGATCTTTCTTGTTCTTGACAGGAACTCGATCATGGGGTCGATAAGATCGATGAGTATCTTTTATGAATCTCTTGTTTTTTTCTTCAAGAGATCCCGAAATTGTATGGTGACAATGATAGTGATTGTTCAATTTCATCATCATAATTTTCTGCAATCCTTTCATCAGAATCATCCATTAATCTATCCTTTTCCAATGATGCTTTCGAAAATTTTACAACTTTAAAAGCGATTCCTTTAGCTTGAATAGACTGTGATTCATGATCAAATATCTTGAATTTTCCAGTGCTTCGTGATAGAGTTGAAAGATCATTTGCTTCTATGATTGCATGCTTCTTAGATTCGTATCTAGATGGAAACGATCTGAAAATTTTGCATACTATATCTTTTTCAGAAATAGTCTTTCCCAGTGAGAAAGAAGCATTAACTATCTCAGAGAGTTTAATATGAAACTCTTCAAAAGTATCGTTGTCATCCATTCGAAGGTTCTCCTAATCAGATGTAAGAGTTTGAAGTCTAGCTTCTTTCTCTGATGTATTTCCTTCGAATACTATCTGAAGATTATCCCAAGCTTCCTTTGAAGTTTGGCATGTTGATACATGATGTTGTAGATCACGACTTACAGCATGTATAATAGCATTCAAACCATCTAAATTCGGCTTTTCAAAAGCCTTTTCTTTGTTAGAATAATCTACTAAGCGTTTAAACTCAGTTTCCGAATTTTCAATTTTAAGGAGATTATAACCATCGAAAACTAATAGCCAAGTATTAAAGTCTCTTGATTGAAGAAAAGATCTCATAGAAGATTTCCACCATAGGTAGTTTGTCCCGTCAAATCTTGGCGGTACGTTAACTAAAATCGATTCATGCGAACTCGAGTTCATTTCTTAAAGGATGGATCACACCAAACACAGATTGTTAGATCTTTTCGTGTTTGCCTGCTCTGATACCAATTGAAAAGACGAGGGTACCCAAATATACCACAATCTTAAACTTTTCCACCTATAAGTCCTCTTACCGAAAGTGATTGTCTATGGAAAGAGTCGAGACAATACAATGAATCGGTATTCACACTTGGTGTGATCGTCTATGGATACGAGATCGAGACAATACAACAATCAAAGTGTGATTACTAGATAATAGGTTCGTACTTAAACCAAACTCTATAGGATCACTATCAAGTAATACGGAGTTAAAGTTTGTGTAATTTACTTTAAATTATAATAACAACAATTATAATTGCGGAAAACAAAAGTAAATGACATAGCAAGATTTTGTTAACGAGGAAACCGCAAATGCAGAAAAACCCCGGGACCTAGTCCAGAATTGATTACTCTCAGAATTAAACCGATATACAAAATCACACCAACTTCGTATAGTTGAGACCAAACAACTAAACCTATAGTTCACCTAGTTTCTTCAGTTTCCCTGCGCTTCTGACATTCGATAAGTGCACGCACTGGAACAATTCCTTTGGTTAGTATTCCAAACAGTAAAGGAACAACAAATCTGTTCGGTAACAACTCTATTCAATCTCAGTGATATGAGTTAGACAAAGGCCCTTCTTTTTAATCCAATAAACTCCTTTGTCAGGTTTAGATCTATTTATCCAACAACTACCAAAGTAGCAGAGTTTAGATTTTGCAATCAATAATAGAATCTACCAAGATACTAAATACTGATGCCGATCTACGCAACTAATCAATCAAGTCTATCAAGATAAACCGATTATAGTTGGATCCTAGCCGATCAAGTTTTGTGCACACCAAAGATTATGAAACCAATAAGAAATCTTCTTTGTCTTCAAATCTTCTTAAATCTTCAATAAACACCCGCACACCACAACTTGAATCTCTTGTGATCAATCACACATAGAACGGAGTCTGTTAACAATGGATTATCACAAGATGTCTTTAGATCTACAAACAGTTTTAAAGATCCCGTCGACACTTCGATCTAGTTTGAGTGAATCTTATATCAGAAGAGAAGATTCTCAAGAATAAACAAACTAGGTGCAATCAAAGTTCAACAACCGTTAGTCAATCAAATCAAATCGAAAACTAATAATACTGCAATTATCTAGTTTCCCACCAACGGTACTCGTAGAGCTTCTTGATCCCACAGAAGTCTTTAAACGGGCGGTCGTAAGAGATTTCGCCTAATTAGGGTACTTTCCTCTCTGAATAGACGGCTCCACCAGTAACAACACAACAAGGTAGTTTTGCTGGCTCTTAGGATGGTTTGCTCGAAATGCAAACTTGGGTATTTATAGATGATCACTCTTTTCAGAGTATCAAAGATAAAAAAAAGTGTAATATAGTTGGAACGAGTTCGAACCACAGAGATTGCAGGTGTTTCAAGAGAATTATTAAGCAAAGCAATAATGTAGTTGAGTTGTATTTGAGAATACAGTAGGAAATAATTGTTAAAGCTAACAGTTGATGTAAATCTACCAAGACACAAGGTTCCACCTAATGGCCTTCAAGTTCTTATATCATGAATTGATAACTCGAATAGAGACATATAGTAATCTGCTCTACCCGGAAGATACGACAAATATAACTATGAGTGCAACTAAAAATACTATTACATAAGATTTATATCATGTTCTAAATATAAGCCCAATTGAGAAGTGTCACAGGGATTTCATAGCATTCAATGTATCCGGAAATCACACTAAATCTAAGAAGTTTATAGACACACTCAACACAAAATTGCAATCAAACAAAGATGAAATGAATTAAGCATTAAAATGATTTATTGATGATAACTTAAGAACATTAAACCCATTAAGCTTCCCCTCTTGTCTTGGAAGAGAGGGGTTTAGCTTCTCATTGTTGTGTAGATAGCATTAAAAGTATTGAATCAAAAACTCTAACACACAAGAGAACTAAAAAGAACTGAACTAAACAGAAAGCAAAACAAAATTAAGATTGTAGTATTCCAGCGTACCATTCTTGGTTGATTAAGCTCATCCTTTATACAACAACAACTTGACTTCTTCTCTAACTACTTGATTCAACCACTTCCTGGATTTGGGGAAAACACTCCACACAATTTTATCTCTTCCTCATATTTCTGCCTACCACAGCTGAAATCAGTTACCTGCATTTGACTTGATAGAAACAGCACCAATTCTAATTCTGACCATATTAAGGACTGCACCCTTCTCGACTTGAACTTCACCAGCATCTTCACACATTCACTGTTATAGACCATAAACCAGTACAACTAACACAATCTCAATCTCTTCTTCTCCCTGTAATCTCATGGTTCCCCAATTTCAGTCCTTAGCAAACTTATATTAGTTAACATACGAGCCACCTCAAAACCCATCTTCACAGCATCCTCCTCCCTGTACAAATCAGTTACCTTCGCAGCATGACCAATCAACCTACACCCAAACCTTAAATCCACTACTCGGACAACACCAAACCCCATACAAAACATCACAGTAATCACCCAATTCCTTTCTTGTATGCGCCTCCACTTCCTTGATGCATCTGACTACGAGAGGAGAGATCGAACTCTATCTTGAATATAACAGTACCCATCTCTTTGCTTCCACATACCCACTGAACTCAATGGAAACATACCTTACTGCCATCTAAGTTCTCAGCCAACACTTCCAGTTGCAACATCACCGAATACCTAATTCAATTACCACCAGCAGCAACTGACATTTCCTAACCATCTCAGTCTCGGCACCAGTTTCCAAATTCCTTCATCATCTGAATTTCACGGCAACAACATCCTGACAGCAACACTCGTGCAATTCTCGCCCCTGCACCAACTCCCTCGAACTCAACCATGTACGGTAACCATGGCAGTATCCATATCGTTACAGCAATCTTCCCTGAATTCTTAAGTTCTCGTACCACTGCCTTCGCCTGTTGCTGCTGCTGCGTTTGTTCTCAGTCGAGAACCACCTTTACACCCATTTTTCAGATCACGACACCACTCGATCTCTGTTGATTTCGCTATTATCACTACCGCCAACAGTTCGAGCTCAAAACCAAAACAACCTAGATCTGCTATTTATTTTTATCTTGAAATTGACCCCAACACCAAATCAATTCGAGCCAATCTTCTTCTCTATGAAATCTCCGCAGAACTTCATAAATTTCAGACCAAAAAGAAACCCCCAAATTCATTGCTTCGTTGCTGTTGAATAGCCTTAACTTGCTGTGTATTATTGAATTGAATTGAAATTATCGATGGCAAAACACTTACGGAGATTGACAGCCACCATATCCTTCTATTGACCTTGCATACTCTCACCTTCGATTCATCTGTGAAATCGGTCTCCCACCATGAAGTAGAAAATGCAGCTGCTTGAAGAGAGAAATGAAAAAGCTTTTTCTTTGATAGAGAACTGCCTCGATATTCCATAAAGAGATGTGGTTGTGTAATGGCCACGTTGCACTTTTCATTTTCTTTCAGTATGTGAACAAAATTTTACAATACCAAGTTTCATTTCTATTGACCCACTAGTGGGCTTCTTTAGCCGAGAATGGCTAATGTTTGGTGCCGTGACTGGCAGATGGCAATTTAGCCACTTACTTTCCGGGTGAATGGAATTCACTCGTAATTCCTGTAAATGAATTAAAACAATATTATTAGCCAAAATACCGAGACCTATCTAGTATAAATGTGGGTATAAATATGTTGCACTTACATGCTTATCAAACTCCCCCACACTTACATTTTGCTAGTCCTGAATAAAACAAGAAAAAATTATATCCGCTACACAGCTGGATATGGAGAGACGTCTGCTAAACAGCAAGACGAATCCGCTAAACAGAAAAGCATGGATTTAATTTACCCCTACCCCCAACCTAATTTCTACATTGTCCCCAATGTGGCAGTGGTTAAAAACGGTTCAAAGGTGGAAAGGGGTAATCAGCCAAGCACAAACATATTATTCATGATAAAGAAAAGAATAAAACTACATTATTTTACCAATGTCGCAGGTCAATTCGGTTGCATTTAGCCCATGCAACAAGCCTTTAAACCTCAAGCTCGCACAAGAGGACGATTTGTTGTCTCGTGAGGGCTTCCAGTTGTGATACCCACAGACACAAGGGTTGTCTCCCTAAAGCGCTGAATTTTATGTCTCCAGCCAGACATCTGCAAAACACAGTCAATCAAACATAAGAGGATCCTCCTGAGTCGTGGTATCGACTTCTGGATTAACAAGTTCCAAAAATGGCTTCAACCTCTGCCCATTAACCTTAAAAATATTGTCATTATTTGGATTTTCAATCTCAACAGTACCATAAGGAAAAACATTCTTAACAATAAATGGACCTGTCTATCGAGATTTAAGCTTGCCAGGAAATAAATGTAATCGAGAATCATAAAGAAAAACTTTATCTAAAGGTTCAAATGTTTTCCTAATAATATTCTTATCATGAAACATTTTCATTTTAGCTTTATAGTTCCTGGAAGTATTATAGGCCTCATTTCTAATTTCTTCGAGCTCATTCAGCTGCAATTTCCTATGTTCACCAGCCTGATCTAAGTCAAAATTAAGCTTTTTGATTGCCCAATAAGCTTTGTGTTCTAACTCTACAGGTAGATGGCATGCTCTTCCGAATACAAGCCTACAAGGAGACATTCCTAATGGAGTTTTGAAAGCTGTCCTATAAGCCAACAACACATCGATAAGTCGTAGTGACCAATCCTTGCGATTTGGGTTTACAGTCTTATGCAATATAACTTTTATCTCTCGGTTGGAAACTTCTACTTGACCACTCGTTTGAGGATGATATGCTGTAGCTACTTTATGAGTAATGCCATATGATTTCATTAGCTTTTCAAAGGATTTGTTACAAAAATGAGTACCTCTATCACTAATAATAGCCCTAGGGGTGCCAAATCTAGATAAAATATTCTCTTTCAGAAACTTAGTAACAACCTTACTGTCATTATCCCTGCAAGCAACAACTTCAATCCACTTAGATACGTAGTCAACAACAACCAATATATATTGATAACCATAAGAAGAAGGAAATGGGCCCATAAAGTCTATGCCCCATACATCAAAAATTTCGAAAACCAAAATAGGATTTAATTGCATCATATCTCGTCGATAATTTCTTCCTACCTTTTGGCATCTTTCACATGCTTTGCAAAACAAGTATGCATCTTTGAAAAGAGTTGGCCAGTAAAAACCACATTGCAGAATTTTCAGGGCAGTTTTCTTACCTGAGAAATGTCCTCCACATGTACTAGAATGACTGAAATTCAAGATACTTTGATGTTTAAATTATGGTACACACCTTCGAATCAGCTGGTATAGACAAACTTTAGCAAAGAACTTTATCTTGTCTTGTTGAGTCCAATGAGCTGGAATGTCACCTACAGCAAGATAGTTTGCAATGTCTGTATACCAAGGTGTTAGTGACACACTAAATAATTTTTCATCAGGAAAAGTTTCGACCACATCACTTTGAGAAGACGACTCAATTACTACCCTAGATAGATGATCAGCCACCACATTCTCAAATCCTTTCTTATCTCTGATTTCTTGATTTAACTCTTGCAAAAGAAGAACCCACCTAATCAGTCTAGGTTTCGCATCTTTCTTTGACAAAAGATGCTTAAGGGCATCATGGTCGGTGTACATAATAACTTTAGATCCGACTAGATATGACCTGAACTTATCCAAAGCAAACACAACAGACAAAAGCTCTTTTTCCGTAGTGGAATAGTTACATTGTGCATCATTTAAAGTACGGCTTGCATAATAAATAACACATGGTAACTTTCGAACTCTCTGTCCTAAAACAGCTCCAATTGCAAAGTCGCTAGCATCACACATTATCTCAAATGGTAACAACCAATTAGGGGGTTGAATGATCGGAGCTGTAGTCAATAAGGTCTTTAACTTTTCAAAAGCTATTTTGCACTCATCATTAAATACAAAGTCTTTGTATTTTGATAAGAGATTGCACAGGGGCGTGGATATTATACTAAAGTCCTTAACGAACTTTCGGTAAAATCCCGCATGTCCAAGAAAAGACCTTATTTCCTTAATATTCTTTGGGTTTGCCAAATGTGAAATCAGGTCAGTTTTAGCTTTATCTACCTCAAGTTCATGAGATGAAACAACATGACCTAAGACATTTCCTCTAGACACCATAAAGTTACACTTTTCCCAGTTAAGAACAAGATTCGTTTCAGTGCAACGAATCAGAGCTAATTCTAAGTGATGCAAGCAATCAGTAAAACTATCACCAAATATTGAAAAATCATCGATGAATACCTCCAAATTCTTACCAGCCATATCAGAAAAAATACTTAGCATGAGACGTTGGAACGTCGTCGGTGCATTGCGTAATCCAAATGGCATATGTCTGTAGGCAAAGGTTCCATATGGGCATGTAAAAGTCGTCTTTTCCTGATATTATCGAGCAATTCCACTTGATTGTAGCCTGAGTATCCATCGAGAAAGCAATAGAACTTATGACCTGTAATTCGCTCAAGAATTTCATCAATAAACGGCGAAGGAAAATGATATTTCCTACTAACAGAATTCAACTTGCAATAATCAATGCAAACACGCCAACCAGTGACCTTCCTAGTTGGAATCAGTTCATTATTTTCATTCTCAACAACTGTAATACCAGATTTATTAGGAACTACTTGGGTTGGACTGACCCATTCATTATCAGAAATAGGATATATCATACCTACATCTAACATCTTAAGAATTTCATCTTTAACAACATCTTTCATGTAAGGATTCAACCTACACTGACCTTGTCGACAAGGTCTTGCATTCTCTTCTAAATTAATCTTATGCTTACAAATACTAGGGCCAATTCCTTTCAGGTCTGCAATAGTCATCCTAAGGCATTTCTGTGCTTCCTAAGAACATCCAAAAGCATCACTCCCTGTTCTTCACTAAGTTCAGCGGATATAATTACCGGAAATGTTTCATTTTGACCCAAAAAGACATATTTCAGGTCACTAGGAAGCGGCTTAAGGTCAAGCTTTGGGAATTCTATGGACGAGGATAGTGGCTTAATCTCACTGATTGGAAGTGATTCAAATCTAGAACACCACTTATCTGTATCCAGTAAGGAATTGACTTCTTCAATGGATCCATCCTCATCGAAATCCCAAAGGTTAAGAAGACTGGCTTCTAATGTATCCTTAGCTTCTAGATGAGACAACTTTTCCTGCACAATTGTTTCAATCATACTAACTTCATGAATATCATCACTACCACTCGGGTATTTACATGCATCAAAGATGTTTAATTCAACAGTCATATTACCAAATGAAAGATTCATTATACCATTTCGACAATTAATCAAAGCATTCGCAGTTGCAAGGAAAGGACGACCTAAGATGATAGGTATTTCATTGCTAGCATTAATCACAGGTTGAGTAAAAAACAATAAAATCCACCGGATAGTAAAATTTATCAATTTGAACTAACACATCCTCAACTACCCCTCTCGGTAATTTAACTAATCTGTCCGCAAGTTGTAGAGTGACTGAGGTTGGTTTTAATTCACCTAAGCCCAACTGCTCATACACCGAGAACGGTAGGAGGTTTACACTAGCTCCCAAATCCAGAAGTGCTTGTTTGATCATGAAATCCCCTATTATACAAGAAATAGAAGGGCATCACGGATCTTTATATTTGGGAGGAATGTTGTGTTTAAGAATAGCAATTACCTGTTCCGTGAGGAATGCCTTTTTCTGCACATTATGCTTCCTTTTGACGGTGCAAAGATCCTTTATGAACTTGGCATAAGCTGGAATTTGCTTAATCACACTCAAGAGAGGAATGTTAACTTTAACCTGCTGCAAAACATCAAGAATATCCTTATTATCAGCCAATGGTTTAGTAGACAACAAACGATGAGGATATCCTTATTATCGGTTACACCAATTACCAGGACAGGTTACACCAATTACAAGGATCGATTACACACTCTTTTGTGATCGGTCACACCAATTACTAGGATAGGTTACACTAATTACTAGGATCGGTCACACCAATTACAAATATCGATCATACCATCTTAGGTGATTACTTAGGATTGGTTACACTAATAAAAGTCATACCAATACATAAGTCAGGCACTGTGACTAGTTTTACCAAGATACATAACAAGTTATGATCGGTTCTACTAACTCACACATATTGGTAATCAAAAGATATGCAATGAATAACAATACCAATAAGCCTAGCGATTTCCCTTTCGATTCATAAAACAAGTTCATGAATGTACTTCCTTTAAACGAATGTAAACGTTGTTTCCTAGGATGAAATCTTCACCCATACCCATACACATAATCACAATAGCATTCATACAATTATGTAGATGTCTTATATACGAAGTTCAAAAGATAAGCGTTATACTTCGTATTCTAATTCCTTAATACTATGTCTACTAGAGTATAATCATTATCAGCTTCACAGTTATGTTTTCAATATAGCACGACTTGAAAGATACGTTAGGAATGAAACAGTTCAAGTCACAATATTACTAACCTCAAGAGGAAGGATGATGTCGTCGATGTAGCTTATTACTTCTTCACATTCTTCAAGTCTTCGAGTAATACTTGTATGTCTCTTAATCCTAATCTTTCTAGCCTAACCTATACGAAGTTGTCTCTAGTACATAATCAAGCGACTCTTTAATTGAGTTTTGATTCACTAAAATATGACAACCAAACTTGGCATACCAATGCTTGGTGGTTTCAACCGAGCTATGCTCTAACATTACTGAGTTCCCGGACCTTGAGTAAACCAAACAGTACGCATACGGGTATGCATACCATGGTTCCTGGACTTGGATTACACATATACAAGTACGCATACTGTGCTTATATCCAATTGTTCTAAACTCTCATTTCAACCATTGAAACATTCTCGGAAGACAACAATAGCTGTCTCACATAAACTATTAGCTTCAAAGCAATTTTCAAATGATCGAATGATCAATACGAAACATTGTGAGTCTACATCAAATGACTGTCTCACACAAATCATGTAAGATGTTACCAGGCGATTTTCACATGATCATCTTTTGACTTTCGTCAAGAATATAAGATGAACTTGGTTAAAGCGAAAGCTTACCAACACATATTTCAAGAAACATGTAAGCGAGTTAAACTAAGCTCGAAATATCAAATGTGTATAATTGAAGTGTATATAGCTATACGACTTTTGTCTCAAATAGGGGATAGATTAGATATACTTTTGAGTGATAGATGAGTTCAATCTCCACATACCTTTTGTTGATGAAGTTCCACAAGCTCCCCTTAGTAGTTCTTCGTCTTCAATCGATGAACGTCGTGAAGTCTAATGCTCAACTACACTTTCTATCATAATCCGAGACTTAGCTATAAGTAGACTAGAAATCAAGACTTATATTTTTGGAAACTAAACTTGACAACAAGCTTGAGATAGCAACGCTTGCGAGTTCGACCGAGAGTGCTCTAACACTATCTTCTCTAAGATTTGCTCGAGATTTATTCTCTGATAGGTAAGATAAAAAGTAGTCACAAACATCTTCGTCTCATCGTTTGTGATTCCACAATATCTTGTTTCGTTACCATACGATTAAGATTATTATGAAGTGATTGATATTACTAGGATGTTCTTCGGGAATATAAATCCGGTGTATCAATTGGTTCATGTTCACCTTGATTTATCAAAAGACGGAACAAAAACTCTTAGGTAATTCTCTGGGAGACAAATTTATCTATTCAATAGACTTTTCTGTGTGAGACAGATTGGTTTATCAAGTCTTCGACTTTGGTTCGTAGCAACTCTTAGTTGTGGGTGAGATCAGCTAAGGGAATCAAGTGCGCAGAGTCCTGCTGGGATTCAAAGGTGTAAGGAACGCGACTGCACCTTGATCAGTGTAAGATTGGTTAGGGCTCAACTACATTCCAGTCCGAAGTTAACTTGTAGTAGGCTAGTGTCTGTAGCGGCTTAATACAGTGTGGTATTCAAATCTGGACTAGGTCCCGGGTTTTTTTTGCATTTGCGGTTTCCTCGTCAACAAAATTTATGGTGTCTGTGTTATTTGTTTTCCGCATTATATTTTCTATATAATTGAAATATCACAGGTTGTGCATAAGTTCAATCAGTTTGTGAATCGGACATTTGTGTTGTTGATTAAATTGATTGACACTTGGATATTTGTTTTTGATACCGTCCAAGTTATTTCTCATATTCAATCGGGCTTGCAAATTCCTATTTGTTTGATTGCAGATTGAATTGATAAATTGAGATATAACTCTTGGATATACTTTTCTTAAGATTGAATCTGACTGTCTTGTTGATTCTCTTGAAAGTATATTAGAGTTTGCCCATACAGATTGCTAAGCGAAATATTTGGTGTGGTTATTAGACCCCCGCTTTTTCAATTGGTATCAGAGCAGGAAAACACGTTTAAGATCTTATAAGTCTGTTTTTGTAGCAATCTGACTATATGGATAGTAAAGTTTCTCTAAACGATTCACCAGGATTTAACTCTGATCTTAGAAAAGTTATGAAAATCTAGTTAATCTCCATAAGAAGTTGGATGAACAAATCCGGATCAATTCTGATCTTGTTGCAGAAATCGCAAGGTATAAGGATTTGAAGTCTGTCTAAGTATCTTCAATGGATCTGAATAGCTCCTCTAATTCTTCCATGAAGAATTGTCGCAAGTCAGGAGATAAGCGGGGTTTAGGCTTTGTGAAACCTGATATGACTCAGAACTACTCAGATGAGTTTAAAGATGTTTGTCCATGTATGTTCTGCGATTCTCGTAATCATTTTCAGCATACGTGTACATCTTTTAAGAAAAGTTTAAAGGTTGCTAGTAATCTTCATAAGAAAGCTGAACAACTGTTTACTTCTCTAAGAAGTTGTACAAATCTAACAAGAAATCCCAAACAGGATAGTAGTGTTAGTATGGGAGCTTTTGCTCTAAAATCAACATCACCCTTTCAATGGTTCCTTGATAGTGGATGTAGCCGGCATATGACTGGAGATCTTTCGTGGTTTGTCAACATAAGCGACTTTGATGGTGGTCCAGTAACATTCGGAGATGGGAGCTAATGTTACATAAGTAAGAAGGGGACGATCAAATTACCTGGCGTTCCTGAAATCCATGATGTCGTATACGTTAAAGGTATGACTGCTAATCTTCTTTCTGTTAGTCAAATTTATGACAAAGGCCATAAGGTTGTCTTCAATACAAATGGATGTGACATTGTAGATAAGTCTGGAAAAGTAATTTTTCAGGGATCTCGTGGAAAAAATAACTGCTATCTTTTGGATACTCAGTTTAATAATTGTTGCAATTTGACTAAGGTGGCATCTACACATCTTTGGCATGAGCGTTTTGGTCACATCAATTATCGCCTTCTAACTAAGATCATTAACAAAGAACTTGTTAGAGGTGTTCCCAAAATCAATGCTAAGATTGAAGGTGTCTATGGTGCCTATTAAAATGGTAAACAAACGAAAGTTCCACATAAATCATCTGGAAATATTCTCACTAAAGCTCCACTTGATTTAATTCATACGGATCTCTTCGGCCCAATTCAACAACCCACTGTTGTTGGGAAGAAGTATGCTTTGGTTATGGTAGATGATTACACCAGATTCACTTGGGTAGCGTTTTTAGCTCATAAGAATGAAACCCTCAGTGAATTCAAGATTATTGTTAATAGAATCAAGAATGAACAAGATCGCAAACTAAAGAAAATTAGAAGCGATCGTGGCACTGAATTCAAAGACACCAAAGTTTTTGAATACTGTGATAAACTAGGGATTATTCAACAATAATCACCACCCATTACTCCACAAGCTAATGGAGTTGCAGAAAAGAAGAATAGGAACATTCAGGAAATGGCAAGGGTAATGCTCCATAAACAAAACTTACCGTTAAGGTTTTGGGGAGAGGCTGTCTTTACGGCATGCTACTTGATCAATCGTGTTTATTTACGGTCAAAGACCTTAAACACTCCCTATGAATTGTGGTACGGTAGGTGATGTAATTTTAGATAGTGGTAAGAAATGAGGTTGTCGTTCACTCG
>JAJJMB010012240.1:840613-907213 GCA_023531105.1 Papaver atlanticum
ATCACTACCACCAAAACTGCCAGAAACATGTTTTCTGTTTTGGTTTTTGTTTCCCGCCAAAAACAGAATTTGAACGTGAATGGGAAAGGTTACCCCTTATCCAGTGGTCCCCCCTCATCCGTTGCTGGAGTCCGCATAACACTCGTCCCTTGGGTTGCATTTATCAACTTTTCGAGCCAATTTCGCCGCAAAAGCTTATTTCTCCAAAAAACACCTACAAAGAGATAAAATACCAAAATAAGTACAAAAATGGGTACTAACAATATACACAATAGAGATGAAAATAGACACATAAATGCGTCTATCAGGTATGCAGACTATGGTTCCCTGACTTGGAATATCTTGCAATAGTAAGCATACAAGTACGCATACTGTGCTATATCCAATCCAAGGAATGGAATGCAACTTGTCTCATCAAGTTTGGCCACAATCATCTCTTGCATCGAGCTACCGATCCAGATGATATGAGAGGCCAGTATGCCGCAATCATCTCGAAATCAGATGATATGAACGACAAAGTGTTGGACCGGAAATGCTGCAACTCATTGCGGCTTCCTACGTACCCTTCCCCACTCTAAAGGGATCAAGCAAATACCGTAGTTCATCCCGAAGGGACAGCAACTTAAGCAAAACCCGTTTGCAAGGCCGTAGCCAAGCAATAATAGTAATGGCCTGGTCCGTGTAGGACGTTCTTCCAAAATGCTCAAAGGTTGCGCATTACTGAGTCCGCGACATGGCATACTGATTCCTTCGCATCATATGCCCCATTGATAAGGCTGCACAGCTATAAATGAGGCTTATGCATCATTTATACTCTTTCGGTTAAGCTATGAAGCTTACTTGGTACATGGTTTGCATATGCACCTTCAACCAACTACCCCTCCCTATATATGTTAACTTGACATTTTTATAACTTAGATTATGGGAGCAAAATGACTTCACCAAGTCCCAAGACCATGATGGCTGCACATGACTACCCTGGCCAAATACAATGCACGGTCGTGATGGTTGTACATTCAGTTCTGGCTCACAGGCCAGTTCCAATGTCCGGCCATGATGGCTGAACATTTCTTGAGCTAGGTCTAGTGAAGGGTCGTGATGGTTGTATTTCCGTCTTTGGCCGATAGGCCATTCTAATGTCCAGGCGTGATGGTTGTGCTATGAAGCTTACTTGGTGCATGGTCCGCATATGCACCTTCAACCAACTACCCCTCCCTATATATGTTAACTTGACATTTTTACAACTTAGATTAGGGGAGCAAAAATCATTCATCAACTCCCAAGGACGTGATGGCCGCACATGACTACCCTGGCGAAATGCAATGTACGATCGTGATGGCTTTACATTCAGTTCTAGCTCACAGGCCAGTTTCAATGTCCAGCCATGATGGCTGAACATTTCCCGAGCCAAGTCCAGTGAAGGGCCGTGATGGCTGTATTTCCGGTTTTGGTCCATAGGCCACTCCAATGTCCAGCCATGATGGCAGTACATTTCCAAGGCCAACCTGCTCTACCCTGTTGCACCATTATGGTGCGATATTGGCCATAGGCCAATGACATGGTAGTGTGCTATGTTAGCACTAACTTTCCTCAAGGCTATCTACCCAACTGGCCTAATGCATCCTTTGATGCGATATTGGCCTTTGGCCAATATAGCTTACAGCTTACACTCTTTTGGTGCCATATTATCCTTGACCAATATGCCCATGCAATATGCCATTTTTGGCAGCGTATTGGCCTAGGCCAATGTTCCTTTTACCACGCAACGGAAGCTTTGGATGAAGCTTCATCTCAGGCCATGGTGCATCTTTGAGCATGCGTCATGCTGAAAACCCGGGGTTTTACAACATTGAATGCCAAAATTAACCTTATAATAGAAATTTATGTTCAGTTGTAAAAAAAAGAGTATGACAGCATGGCAGTTCTTTATGTTAAGATGAAAGACTGATTGTCATCGTCACTTACTGTAATGAGATATGCATTTCGTCCTAATGAGTAGTCGCATACGAAATTAGATATATTAAATCAAATAAGAAAAAGTAATGTGAATTTCTGTTGTAATCAGTTCAATGACCTTATAGGACTAAAGAGAAGTTGCATACCAAATGCTGTGAATAACTTGAATTTCATTGATGAATTTCTTGACTGTAACTGTTAATACCTCTTGAACATGGTACATCATTGAGATTTCACCTCCACCCGCAAGTTAGGTTTTTAGCAATAACCCTGCGAACCATGAATGATTTTTGAAATTATGGATTTGGTGGTTCAAAAAAAAAAAAAAAAAAATTTCTCATAAGGTTAGAACCTACACCCATTTCCACAGGAAAAGACTGAATAGGTAGTCTAATGGATTTAGAAAAAGAGTACAAGGTATACATTCAAAGACTTCCAATTTGTGAGCAATGGTTGATCAAAACGACCTAAGCTTACACCAAGATTTCAAAATACCATGAGAATTGAAAGCACCAAAAAAAAGAAGATGCGGGACTTGAATTAAGGACATATACTTTTCCTGTGACACAAATTCAAAAAAAATAAAATAAATCTTGAATCAAAATAGATGTGATACATGAATACTAAAATCACCAACCATAGAAACTTAGTGTGATTCTTTGAAAGCAAAACAAATGAAATCGTCAGTAAATGATTCACCTTCTAGCATCATCTGTCTTTGTTTAGAATTAATGTATAAGTAAGTGCAGCAAAATCAAATTCAGAAACGGTATTAGGAAAAAAATCAAACAGACAAAATTGCAGTAGACAAATGTAGTCCATGTGTACCTTATCTATAAAATTGATGAGTCTCATAAATATTTCACCGACATCTATATGTTTCTATAACTCTGCACTTCATCTACTGCAATGATACCTGCCCAGGTTGAATAATCAAAGATTCAATAGTCCGCTTATGTAACATATTGGTGCCAATTAAATTTCTAGGGTAACCCTAATAATCAAAGGTTCAATTTAAGTTTCATATAAAAAAAAAATTGAGAGATACAATTATCAGTAAAACTGAATAGCCATATCACCATTGACATCCTTTTGTTTATGAACTGAAACATTAAGATAAATGAAATAAAGTAAGAACAAAACTGTGCAGGGGATTTTGTAAATCTCAAATTTTCACTTAAAACCAACGAAGGGGATTAGCATATCCAAAGGAAAACTTACTTTTAAATTTAGCCATCCCAGTCCCAACTGATTGATTAGCATTCCTAACAGGAATACTGCAATGCTCAACACAATCGGTAATCACCTTATCTTTTCTTCTCTTATTGAAGAGATCATAAGCCTCGATCTGTAAGTATATACCCTTTCCGTTAATCATCAAATTCAAACAAAAAAAAAATTCCCAAAGAGAAGAAAAGAAACCCTAATTTTAAAAAGATGCATACCTAAAATTGACATGATTGCTTATAACTGATAGTTCATTTTGAGCAGCAGTTTTAACATCATCTAATTTCTGTTCCAGTCTTTCTGAAGTTTGGGAGAGGTTGTGGATGAAGAACAGAAGAAGTTGGATAGAGAATGGTGATAATCGGTCGGTGAATCAATAAAAGTCGGTGGTGTACAGAAGAGGAAAGACGTGTACAGAGAGTGTATATAATATTTTTTTATATTGTGTGGGATGGGGCCAGAATTAATGAGATAGCTTTATTCTTGAATACTTTATCTACAGCTCTCCATGTCAGATTTTGGTAGGGTCACAATGAAGGAGAATGCATATTTAAGATTCAATTATCATCTTGTTAGATTATAATGCGAAAAACAAAGTAAATGACACAGCGAGATTTTATTAACGAAAAAACCGCAAATAAAGAAAAGCCCAGGGACCTTGTCCAGTTTTGAATACTCTCAAAATTAAGCAGCTATACAAAATCTAATACCAACTTCGTATAGTTGATACCAAGCAAACTACCCTAGGTACTTGGTTTCGTCAGTATCCCTGCGCCTTCGACTTCTAGAGTCACGTACTTGAATAACAAGCTCTTTGGATCGTATTCCAAACAGAAAATGAAGAATCTGTTTGGTTTTGAGGGTAAAATACCAAATCGCCACGTGTCATCATATCAAGAGGTGGTCTCATGATAAGATAGAAGTATTGAATCATACTTTAAAAGGTGATCTCGAATGAATCGAGATGCCAGCTGCAATGCTACATGTATGACGCGTATGAGGAGTAGTCTAATCAACTCAGACGGTCAAGGCTAAAAAGAAGGAATGCATTTAATGAAGGATAGGAAGAGGCGTGAACGAAAGTACATCCCATCAGAAGGCTCGGACGATCCATACTACAACCCGAGGATGGTGCAGTACGATGCCCTTCAAGGAAGAGCAGTACGATAATGCACAAGGCGAGATAACTCGGATGGAGAACCGAGCAGAACATCACGAGGGGTAGTATAGAGTTCGTCCGAAGTAATGAGAAGATGTACGACAGCTCCACCAGCTCGGCGAGATCGGGTCATACCATCATGAGTCTAGTTTGTCTATAAATACCAGTCCATGTAGAAGGAAATGGACATGTAATCTTAGATGATCTTTTTACAGAGAATTCTAGAGAGAGACTTAGAGAAAGAGAGAGTGAGAAGTCTAAGTGATATTTGTAACTCTTTCAAGGGTAAGACCTTAATCAATAAGAAGATAGTTTCTTTCCCGTGGATGTAGGTCTCAATGGCCGAACCACGTTATATGCTTGTGTTCATCTTTACTTTCATGTTCTTTACATCTTGTTTATCTTTGAATCTTGAATGTTTGTAGTTTTATAATCGTTAGATCTATTTGGGTATAGTCATTAGAAAAGATGCTACTACATTGATAACCACTCTAATCAATCTTGTTAAAAGATATGTGAGTCATTGATAAAGGTTCTTATGTTTAATCTAATAAACTCCTTTGTATGGTTAGATCGATTGAGTGCGAATCTAAACTTGATTATTTTGGTAGTCATTAGATAGATTGGTCTAACCATACAAATGATTTTATTAAATTAAACATAAGAGCCTTTGTCAACGACTCATCAAATATCTTTAGCAAGATTAATTAGAGTGGTTACCAAACAGATTCTTCCTTTGCTGTTTGGAATATGATCCAAAGGATTTGTTATTCATGTGTGTGACTCTAGAAGTCGAAGGCGCAGGGAAACTGAGGGAACTAAGTAGCTAGGGGTAGTCAACTTGGTCTCAACTATGCAAAGTTGGTATTATATTTTGTATAGCGGCTTATTTCTGAGAGTATTCAAAACTAGACTAGGTCCTGGGGTTTTTCTGCATTTGCAGTTTCCTTGTTAACAAAATCTTGTTGTGTCTTTTACTTTCTTTTCCGCATTATAATTGTTATTATAATTAAGTAAAATACACAAGTACGTTAACTTCGTAATACTTGATATTGATCCTATATAGTTTCGGTTATTTCCGAACCTATTATCAAGTATACACTTTGTTGTCGTATCGTCTCGATCTTGAATCCATGGTCAATCACACAAGTGATATTGTTGTTGTATTGTCTCGATCTCGTATCCATAGACGATCACACAAAGTGTGTACCGAAGTTGTTATATTGTCTCAATTTAGTCCATGGACGATCACACTTGGTAAAGAACTTATAGGTTGATATTTAAAATATTGTGGTGTATTTGGGTACCCTTGTCTATGGATACAAGATCGAGACAATACAACAAAAAGATGTTCACTTGATAATAGTTACTGTACAAGACCGAAACACTATATGATCAATATCAAGTTCCTAGTTAACGTACAAGTGCATTTAATTTAATTATAATATAAACACAATTATAATAAGGAAATAGAGTAAAGCACACACCATAATTTTGTTAACGAGGAAAACTACAATCTTGTGGAAAAACCTCGGGACCTAGTCCAGTTTTGAATGCTCAATGAATTAATACGCTACAAAAAGTAAACCTGCAATTTCGTGTATACGAGACCAAGCAAACTAAATTCCTAGTTACTCAGCTTCAGCAGTATTCTTGTTTTGATAACATCTAGCAGAATCAAAGTTCTCAATAGACGTTCGATACTAGATATCCTAGCAGAACAAATGTTCTCTTTAGATAAAGATCTAGTCGATATATCTAGTAGATCTTCTTAATGGTTCACAATAACTTCTGCTACCAATCTTTCAAATGGTAAGACAAGATTCCTTTGGATCGTATTCCAAACAGTTAAAGGATCAAAACTGTTTGGTACCAAACTCACTTTTCAATCAGAATAACGAAATATATGATAAAGTATAGTTACGAATCTTCTATAGTTAAGATCTGTTACCAGATCTGAAACTCATAGGTTACAAGATCAAACAAGATAATGATTACCTAAATAATCAAACTTGAATACAAGGTTTATGATAAAATCACAAACAACTTGTTGATCTCAAAAGGCTTATGTTTATCGACAATAAACAACCTTTTAATCCCGGAAAATCAAGTCACAAAAAGTCACACCAAGATCAAAACACAAGAATAAAGTCTTCGAATCTTCGATTTAATCTTAAAAGTAACAACCTGCAAAAATATACTTGATTCCTTATTGATTTTTCACACATTACGGAGTCTTTTAACAATGACAAATCAATGAATCTATCCTACAGATCTAGAAAAACTTAGATCCGTAGAAACGTTAAATCTTTGATCTAGTTTAAGTTTCCTTATATCATAAGAGAATGAACATGGAACAAACAAACTAGGTGAAATCAAAGATTCAACAACCTTTAGTCAATCAAATCAATAATCGAAAACTAAAATAAAAAATCAAATTCTAGTTTCGCACCATACTAATAGAGCTTCTTGATCCCACAGAAGTCTTTAAACGAGCGGTCGTAAGAGATTTCACCTAATTAGGGTACTTTCCTATTCGGATAGACGGCTCCACCAGAAACAACAAAAAATGAAGTTTGCCTGGCCCTTAGGATAGTTTGCAAGAAATGCAAACTCAAGTATTTATAGACCAAGATAGTTTGGATACAAAGTAATTTCCAAAATTCCGAAAATTCTCAAAGATATGTAATAAATATATATTTTCGTTTTTGTTATTTTTACAATTAATATCCAACTAATATTACCGAAATCTCTCTTTTATTGAAAACCTAATATTAGTTAGCATATAATATACTTTATTAATATAAAACAAGAGATATGCTTATTAATATCAAATATGTTAAAAACACATTAATATATAATTCCAAATTTTTCATCATAAATGTGTTAAAAATACATTTTCGAAAATTACCATATTAATACGAAATATTAAATGTGTTAAAAAAAACATTTCCGAAATTATCATATTAACATATTGAAAGCATATTTCCAAATATCAAAAGATATTAAGAATATTCCGGTTATGGGATCTCACCTTGAGTATCAAGGAATATCTTTGAACAATTAATAAATAAGATTTATGCACATGTTTGAATTACTCATTATGTCGACATCTTGGAGTTTCCTATCTTAACAAACACTAATTCCAAAATCACACAAAACATAAAGAAATATGTGAATATTTGGAAACTCGGTTTTGCTCTTGGGACCGTTTATACCATGACTCACAATATAGGTTGTGACCGGATATACCATGCTCCCCAAGATAGATTGTGACCGGTTACACCATGCTCCCCAAAATAGCTTGTGATCGGTTACGCCTTATTTTCCAAAGTAGCTTGTAATCGGTTACACCTTGCTTCACAAAGTAGCTTGTGACCGATTACAACATGCTACACATAATAGGCTATGACCGGTTATACCTTAATTCTCAACATAAGTTAAGATAGGTTCTACCTTGTCATCTTGTATTGGTCATCCAAAAGGTATCTAATAAAGAACCAGACCGATCATGATTTCCTTTTCGATTATGAATCAAGTTCATACATCTACTTCCTTAAACCAATGTAATAATACATAGTTTTCTATGATGAAATCACACCTATATCTTATACATAATCAAGTAACTAATTACATAGATTATGTTGATGTCGTATTTACAAAGTTTTAAAAGATAAGCGTTTATACTTCGTAATTCAATACACTTCCTTGACACTTTAATCATAATAATATGACCAAGTCTAATACTAGAGTTTTATTTATATACAGCTTCGCATGTTATGCTTTCAATATAATCCGACTTGAAAGAAACAAGATAGAAATGAAACAAGTCAAGTTTGTAGTTACTAACCTCACGCTGAAGGATAATATCTTTGTTGTCTTCAATCCATCTTCAGATCTTCGTGAGTAACTTGAGCACAATATTTCTATCGTTTCTAGCCTAACCTAACGAAGCTGACTCTAGTTCACTTATTAAGCGACTCGAGTTTTGAAACTAAATATGACAACCAAACTTTACATACCAACGCTTGGTGGGTTTAACCGAGCATTGCTCTAACAACCATGATGGATCTACCCAAATAACTAGCAATACTACCCAAACCATCAGAATCCCAAAAATGAAGAGGAACTCTCTTAAAATTCATCTAGATAGGAACTGATTTAAGTTCAGTAATTTCACATTCTAGAACTGGGTGCCAATGTTGCACCAAGAACACTTTACCTGAGATATACATGGATCCATGTTCTAGAGCAGCAGATCTATCCTCCTCATCATCAAAATCAAATATAGACGCAGATTCTCCGTGAATAGTAAGATTAAAACTACCTTTAAGCTTCCAAGCACGTTCAACAACCTTTTTAACCAGATTATAAGCCAATCTTTTCCCAAAAAAGGAAAAAGAAAAAACTCTAACCGCCAAGTTTTCAAATCTCTTGATTTTAGGTTCAAGATCAGCTCCTTATACATCAACCACTCTTTCACCATCAACCATTGCAGTAGGAACAAACTTCATAGTAGCAGCAATGTTTTAACAACCGGACCGGACATCGAACCCGTAAAGCTACTGGGTCAAGGGTCACTGGGTTAACCAGTGGTTGAACCACTGGTTCAGTGGGTCATCAAGTACATAATTAAATATAGCACTAATCTTATCTCATGTACTAACCTTAAAACGTGGTGGTACTTGATGAGTATTTACTGGTAATCAACAAAGAGCGTGAATAAAGGAAAGGATGTGAAATAATTGTTAATATACCCAAACTTCAAATCACCCCCTCCGACACTATTCCTTTTCCTACTTACTTTTCCTTATTTTCTCTGTTTTTTTGTTTTTTGTTGGCTCGGTTCTTTGTCTCTCTACTACCAACACAAAAGAAATTCATCTGTAATTTTTTTTATTTCCTTTTCTAAATTTGTTCATCGACTTCTTATTATCCTAAGTATGTGATTTATTTCATGGATTCATCTTTTTTTTATGAGAAGATTTTTTTTTATGTTTCCATGAATAGATCTGATGCATTATAGATCCGATGGTGGATGATCATATATCTGATTCTTTAAAGAAAAAACCATCTTCCAATTGCTATAAACATCTCGAGTAAAACAAATCACAATATATAGATTCAATGGAACTTAGGGATGATCTGTTTTTTTTTTATGGATGCTTTGGAAGGAAAAAAAATTGATGGAAAAGTAACGGTTGAACCGTCAAAAACCCAGCTGGGTCAGCTGGTTCACTGGTTAGACCGGCCGGTTCACACTGGTTTTTTTAACATGTTAGTGGGTCAATACTGACCCAGACCATTTTTGATGTAGAACATCTAAACCAAGTCACCCCTGTTTGACATTAGAGTCAAACCGTATTCTATTTCTAGTATTATTTCCTAATCTATGATTTCCCTATTCTAGAACTTATTAGTTTCCTAGTTTAGTATGATTTCCTTTTCTAGTTTTATTACTTTTAGGAAATAGTGAAGCCTATATAACAAGGCCTAGCATTGTAGAATTCCTACACATTCAACATTATTATCTTATTGATTTATCAAAGATATTTATTTAGTTATTTTTCTCTAGTTTTCTTATAGCTATTATGAATCTATTGATTTCACACTAGTTTTCACTATCTTTTGGATCCTTGATCCAAATTATTACGCTTCCGCTACGTTAGTTTTTCTTAGATTGGTTGTGTACAGTTGATTGCTTTCTTGTTTATATGCGCATACCTTAAGATCAACAAGTAGAGCTTGTTGCTTTCAAGTTTACTGGAACAGCTTCCTCATGGTGGGATCATCTTCAAATAGAACGAGCCAATCAAGGATTGCGACAAGTTCAATCATGGACAACCATGAAACAACTGTTGAAGAGAAGATTTCTTTCTCCGAACTACATGCACACCTTGTTCATCAGTTTGCAAAACTGTCGCCAAGGCAACCGCATGGTACAAGAGTATGTAACATAATTTTCAAGTTTGTTATCTCGGAACCAGCTGAATGAGACGGTTGATCAAACAATTGATGAACTTGATTGGAGTATACAAGAAAGGTTAGCTACTCAACAATATACTTCTCTTCATGCTGTCATTAATAATGCTCTAAAGATAGAATCTTTCATGCTTTCTCCACAACCATACCCAAAATCCTCATTCTCTTACCTTAGAAAACCTTCGTTTCAAAATTTTCCTAATACGCAACAACCTTCTCCATTCCGGTCCTGTACTTCTCCTACTCCCTCTACCACTACCACCCAACCATCTTCTTCCCAAACCCCACCTACCACAAAGACTCCACCAACTCCTAGTAATGCTCCGCCCATTAGATCAAAACCTTAAAACCCTTATGCATACCCAAATGAAAACAAGTGTTATAAGTGTAAGCAACCAGGTCATACATCAATTCAATGTAGAAGTGGGCGCACATTAATGACTGAAGAAGAATCTGCTGATGTGTATGAACAAGAAAGTGAAGAATTTCCTCAAAATATCGGAGATATACCTACTTATGGGGAGCAAGGACAGGAAGGAGATTATGCCACTTGTGTTATTCGAAATATGTTATTCATTCCTCGTACAGACGATCCAACTCGTAATCGTTTATTCCGTATTCAATGCCGTGTGCAAAACAAGATCTGTGATATGATTATTGACAGTGGAAGTTGTCAAAATATTGTTTCATCTAGATTGGTGGAACACTTGCAATTGTCTACTCATCCACATCCTAAACCATACTCCATTGGATGGGTTGATGATAACAGCAAGAAGAATATAGATTCTCAGTGTCTCGTGTCATTCAAAATTGGGGTATATAATGAGACAGTGGTTTGTGATGTTGTGGATATCACTGCTTGCCACATATTACTTGGTCGTCCATGGCTATATGATGTGGATGTGACTTATAGAGGTAAAGCTAATACATATTCGTTCATGTATAATGGAAACAGAATCATATTACAACCATCTTATGAGAAACCTAAACCAAGTCTACAACAAAAAGAGACTACGATGTTGGTTTCCCCGGACATCTTATCCGATGCACAAGAATCAGGTACGATTTATGATTTGGTTGTACAACCTTCTACTCCGGATGTTCCTACAACTATTCCAACTCAAGTGCAGTCCTTACTAGATGAGTTTGCATGTGTTTTACCATCTAATATGCTTGATTCTTTGCCTCCTATGAGAAATATTCAACACCAAATAGATCTAATGTCTGGTGCAAGTTTACCTAATATTCCCCACTACCGTATGAGCCCTAAGGAACATGATATACTTCGAGGTCAAGTGAATGAATTGTTGTCTAAAGGTTTCATACAACCCAGTTTGAGCCCATGCACTGTTCCCGCTCTTCTTGTGCCTAAAAAAGATGGAACTTGGCGTATGTGTGTTGATAGTAGAGCTGTTAATAAGATCATAATCCGGCATCGCTTCCTAATTCCAAGATTAGATGATATGCTTGATATGCTCTCCGGTTCCATAATATTTTCTAAGATTGATATTAAAAGTGGGTATCGTCAGATCCGAGTTCGACTTGGGGATGAATGGAAGACTGCGTTTAAGACAAAAGATGGTCTCTTTGAGTGGCTTGTTATGCCATTTGGTTTGTCTAATGCTCCAAGTACATTCATGAGGCTTATGAATCAAGTCTTACAACCCTTCATTGGTAAGTTTGTTGTGGTTTATTTTGATGACATTCTTATCTATTCAAAATCTGAAGAGGAACATCGCTCTCACTTGTGGGTTGTTTTCAATGCTCTCAAGGAGAATGAGTTATTTATCAATCTGAAGAAGTGTCAATTTTTCACTTCAAAGGTTCTGTTTTTGGGTTACGTTGTTTCTGCTGATGGTATTCAAGTAGATGATTCCAAAATCACAGCTATTCGTGATCCGAAGACAACATCTGAAGCTCGAAGTTTTCATGGTTTAGCTTCCTTTTACCGTCGATTTATAAGGGATTTAGGCTCTATCATAGCTCTTATTACTGGCAGTTGGAAGGATAAACGGTTCCTATGGAGTGCTGAAGCTGAATCAAGCTTTCAATTAATAAAACAACGACTTACTTCTGCTCCTATCCTTGCACTACCTGATTTCAACAAGCTTTTTTAAGTACATTTCGATGCTTCCATATTAGGAGTTGGTGCTGTTTTGTCTCAAGAAGGTAAACCCATTGAATTTCTTAACGAAAAATTCACCGAAGCTCGTCAAAAGTGGTCTACCTATGAGTTAGAGTTCTATGCTGTGATTCGTGTACTACGCAAATGGAGACACTACTTAATACATAAGGATTTTGTCTTGTATACTGATCACCAAGCCCTCAAGTATATTCAGAATCAATCACCGTCCAATCGAATGCATGCAAGTTGGATTTCTACCTTACAAGAATATACGTTCTCTATTCAGCATAAGTCTTGTTTGAACAACAAGGTTGCGGATGCACTAAGCCGTTTCACAAATCATAGTGCCCGTGAATTACTCCTTGTTACTATCCGTGCTGAAGTGATTGCCTTTGACTCCCTTAAAGAGTTATATCCTAATGATCCGGACTTTTCCTTACTATGGCAGAAATTTTCCTCCGCACAACAAGGTACGGGTAATTTTTTTTTACATAATGAGTTTGTTTTTAAAGGTAGCCGCTTATGCATTCCCGATGGCTCCATTCGTGAACACCTTATTAAGGAGTTACATAGTAGTGGTCTTTTTGGCCATTTCGGGAGAGATAAGACTATATCTCTAGTCGAAGCTCGTTACTTTTGAAATTCTCTCAAAAAGGATGTCCATGATTTTGTGCGACGTTGTATGATTTGTCAACGAAGCAAGGGTCATGCACAAAATACAGGATTATACATTCCTCTTCCAGTTCCAGATGCTCCTTGGGAAGATATATCAATGGATTTTGTGCTAGGTTTACCAAGAACCCAAAGAGCTCATGATTTTGTTTTTGTGGTTGTTGATCGTTTCTCAAAAATGGCACATTTTATTCCTTGCAAGAAGACTATGGATGCTGTGACTACGACAAATCTTTTCTTCCTTGAGATAGTCCGTTTACATGGTATTCCAAAGACCATTACTTCTGATCGAGACACTAAGTTCTTAAGTTGGTTTTGGAAGACACTTTGGACTCGTCTCCAAACCAAACTGCAGTTTAGTAGCACAACTCATCCACAAACAGATGGGCAAACTGAAGTAGTAAACCGATCATTATGGAATCTTATTCGTTGTTTATCCGGAGACAAGCCTAGAAAATGGGATATATCTCTCGCCCAAGCTGAGTTCGCCTATAATTCAGTTCCTAATCGGTCTACAAGTTATGCACCTTTTCAGATTGTTTATTCCAAGGTTCCTAACCATACATTGGATCTCGTCTCTTTACCATCCATTCCTAGTTCCAATGTTACGGCGGATCACATGATAGAGTCTCTACAAGTGCTACGTGATAAGGTAAAGAAAAACTTGGAAGCTGCTAATGCCAAGTACAAGTTAGATGCTGATCGTCGACGTCGTTTTCAATCTTATGAAATTGGTGATATGGTTATGGTGTACTTGGATCGTTTTCCGACGGGTACTTACAACAAGACGAGGTATAAGAAGATTGGTCCTATCCGCATTCTCAAGAAGATCAGCAACAATGCATGTGTTGTCGACCTCCCATCTAATATGAACATTTCGTCCACATTCAATGTTAAGGATATCTTTCCTTACTTTCCCGGCGATGACGTTTCTCTTCCAACACCAAACTCGGGGTCGAGTTCTTTTCAAGAAGGGGGGCCTGATGTAGAACATCTAGACCAAGTCACCCCTGTTTGACATTAGAGTCAAAATGTATTCTATTTCTAGTATTATTTCCTAATCTATGATTTCCCTATTCTAGAACTATTCTAGAACTTATTAGTTTCCTAGTTTAGTATGATTTCCTTTTCTAGTTTTATTACTTTTAGGAAATAATGAAGCCTATATAAGAAGGCCTAGCATTATAGAATTCCTACACATTCAACATTATTATCTTATTGATTTATCAAAGATATTTTATTTAGTTATTGTTCTCTAGTTTTCTTATAGCTATTGTGAATCTATTGATTTCACACTAGTTTTCACTATCTTTTGGATCCTTGATCCAAATTATTACGCTTTCACTACGTTAGTTTTTCTTACTGATTCACCGGTTCTCCGGTCCAACCGTCCGATCCGGGACTTAAAACACTGAGTAGCAGCTGAAGAAACATTGTTTTTCACCAAAAACAGAGAAAATAACCAATTTTTCACAAAAGAGAAGGTACAGAAGACCGAGAATCTCATTACCGTCACCATGAACCCTATAACTAGAAGAAGTACTCAGATCTCTCACAGAAAAAGCCAGCTACCTCCTGAGAGATAGAGGATAACGGCGGAAAAAGTGGAAGCACAGAGGCCTCTATACCACCTGACGGAGGAGACAAACACTGACACGCAAAAAATCTAAACGTAACCGAAACTCACCACCAATTTCTCTCTCCTCGGTGCGGCAAGAAATATTTGATAGCCTTGATATTATCATTCCATGATTTATAAAGGGGATACCACTATTAGCGGGGGTGATACCAATTCAGCGATCCAACGGTCAGTATCTATTAACATTTATTTGCCCTATATGGATTGGTATCACCCCCAAATAATACTGGTATCCCTTTATAAATCGTGTATCATTCGGGTACTTTATACGGCTCGTCTGAAGTTTTTGTACTGCCAAACAGACCCTCTCTTTTTTTGGCGGTGATTTCTTGATTCAACCAACTTTCAAGTTACCACCGTAGAAAAGAAGAAATCAAGGATGTGTATATTGACGTTATTAACCTTCTTGTAAGAATCATTCCGAAGAAAAAAAGCAAAAAACAATGAAGAAAACCACCTTCTTCATAAAACAAATATTATCTTCTTCTTCTTCAACACCTACTAAAACCATGTCTTCATCTTCTTCTTTCACAATCTCCACTCCAACAACCACGAATTTCTCGACAGCAACAACAAAATCTCCTCGATTTCTCTCAATCAACTTTAACAGTCAGTAATCACTTCTTCTTCTTCTTGAATTTGTTTTCTAATTCAATTTTCTGACAATTTTTTATCATGAATCCTCAGATAACTACAAGGAGTCACTCGTTCCATTCCTATTAAACTCCAATTTTTCTTCATCCTCCCCGCTTTCAAAGGTAAGTCAAAGTTATAATCACAGATGTCAATGTTAGGGTTTTGATTAGTAAAGTGATTAATTCGGGTCTGGATCGACCCTGATCCGACTATTAACCCACAGCTTAAACAAAAAAATATATCCGGGTTTTAAATGATTTTGTTTGCTGCTGTAGGTGCAGAAGAGATTAAGAGTTAGAGTTTTGGAGAGAGAAAGTGAGAGTGAGATAAGTTCAATAGGAAGAAGGATGATGATGATGAATCGCGGTATGCCTTTGATGATGACCATACTTGTAGCTTCACTTTGTTCATCAACAACAACTGTATATGCAACTTCTGGATCTGGATCTTCTTCTGAGGCTGCATTTATTGACAAAACTATCTCTTCTCATAACATTGTTATCTTCTCTAAATCTTATTGCCCGTAAGTATCCTCTTTAACTCTTTCACTTTCTTACTAATTGATCTTGAATCTGGTAATGAAGTTCTCATGTTGATGCATGTGATGCTTGTTCTGTTAGTTTAAGAGGGATATGTGTTTTAAACAGGGCTGTCTCAGACATTTTAATGACCTTGTGCGATGAACTTTTAGAACGCCCTTTTAATGCAATTTCCCTGGGCAAATACTGAGCTGTTACATTTTTCTTATAATATTGAACCAGAATGAGACTGTTCATATTGTAATTGTATCACTATTATCACCGGCATACATCTCATATAGAAGAATCAAATAAGTAGGGGTTTGGAAAAAATTCCCATTTGTTACTCAACGTTACTGTTAGTAGTATTACCTAAAGATAGAGCAACACATTTTTTTACCATTCAATCCTTTGATTTTCATTTTGATTTGCCAATTGGCTAGCCGATGTCACTGTAATACAATAATAAAGTCATAGGGAGATGATACCTGTGATCTGAGTTTGAAGGAAACTCGCAGACCATGAAAGAAAAAATAAAATTATTGCTTGGAATCGGTCCTCAGATTCGTTAAATAGTAAGAATAATTACATCGATAAACATGATATCAACATTCATATTATCAATAATTATTAGCGTGCAAAGACAATGTTTTTTTGATAACATATATATGCGATATACAAGGATCTGCATATAGCTTAGTGATTGCGAGAATACAAAATTAGTCTACATACTACCGGGTTCATACAAAACCTTCAAGACTTTCTTTAAAATAAATAAATTAATTAAAATAAATAAATTTAAAACTTAAAGTAAGTGGTTGGGTGGCCGCCTTGTGCCGGAGCACAAGTTGCCACCCTCCAAAACCGGCCCTGGTTTTCAATTTGTGAACTATATCTTTCTAAATTCATAATTTGAAGTAGCTCCCGGTCCAGAGGGATCAGACCTAATCTTGTAGGACTTTTACTAATACGACTTTTAAGGATATAATGTTTAAACAAATGGATGTATTATCAAATTAGTTTTATGAATAGAACTGTGCAAACATTTGATGGGTAGTAGGATGTTTTGTCTCAATTAGGTTTTCTAATAGTGTAAGCTAGAGCTAAACTCAGTCACTCATTTGATGGGTAGGCTCCATGTACTAAAGACCTTATGTCCTTGCTTCATTTTCTGCCCTCACTTTCCTGTAAAATGCCCTGAGATACTTGAGCATGGCGAATGACTTCCTGTTTTATAGCTTCACATGCGGCTGCCACTGGTAATTCTTGTGCTTGGGAATTTTGTATAATTACTTTAAATGTATCCATCACCATTGATTCTGTTCTGCTGTTTTGTGCAGATACTGTAAGAGGGCGAAAGCTGTTTTCAAAGAGTTGAATCAAACACCGCATGTCATTGAATTGGATGAACGAGGTATGTACGCATACTACCTTCAATTTTGTTCTCAAGACTTGGATGGTATACTAATGGTATTTTATACTCATATGTCCATCCCAATTCTATGATGTCTAGTTCTGTAATATGGTGTTTGTTTTTGTTTTCTCGATTCTCATCACAGCATGGTGGGTTTCTGAGAATGAGATTTTATAATTTAAAGTGGAGTTGAACAAGTAGAATTGCATCTTAGGTACATTCTATGCGTAGAAAAAGACAAACCTATGGATACTATAAAAAAATTGTTCCATTTGTGTACAAAAGACATATCAGCAGCGACGGTCTTCTGTATGTACGACTTTGTCCCATTCACAACAAGTAGTGTACTATATACATTGGTGTTAATACAAAATGAAAAGGATAGATTAGAATTACCATTTTAACAATATGTAGTGTAAGTTGTACAGAACTTATACAAAATTTCATTTTCTTCCTCAGATGATGGGTACGATATTCAAGGTGCACTTGGCGAGAAACTTGGCAGGCGAACTGTACCACAAGTTTTTGTTAATGGAAAACACATAGGTGGCTCAGACGGTAATTTAACCAGTCTCGGCCATGCATATGATTTGATTTATCTTCAGAGATAAAGAACATTACTTCACATGTTCTTGACACTGTACTAATTCATTGATGAAACTTATTTCAGATACCCTTGATGCTTATGAAAGTGGAGAATTAGCTAAACTTCTTAATATTGCCAAAGAGGAACTTTGAACCAGTAGAATACCGGGGTTATTGCAGATTTCTACTGCAACTCGAATGTAACAAGGCTCTCTAAAAAAATCCTACAGTAGGCATGGTTAATGAATAGAAGACTCCCGTTCTCTTTTTAGTTTTGATATTGATATTTTGAATTCAAGCGTTTGTCATCTTTTAGTTGTGTTGCGTTCATACAGGGATCTTTTGTACGTGAAAGAAAATGCAGAATGAAATAGGTGTACTTGCACAATAAGGTTGATCATTTGTTATATGGTTTATCTTTGTGAAGTTCTAGTAAGACTAGAGGCTGAAACCAGTGCTCATATTTTCACCTGATTCAGGGAAACCATTCGGTGGATCCAGCTTTACAACTTGCACCCATTATTCTTCCAGTCTCCCCAACAATAAACATAACTTAAATTGCATCCAAATACATGAGTCTGTATCCCATTCCATTATTATTTTTATTTTTTTGAAAGGTAGGTAGTTTTATTTGAAAAGAACAACTAAAGTGCAGTTCTAACAGTGCGGGTATAGGATACCCCGTTTCTGTTGTCCATTACAATATTTGAAATAAACGATGGGTATAGGATACCCCGTTTCTGTTGTCCATTACAATATTTGAAATAAACAATGGGCATGTGTGTTGTTGATGTAGTTGGGTATTGTTGTTGGTGATCGACGCTGTATGTGTTGTCCCAAATTCTTGTTGATGTAGTTGGGTGTTGTTGTTGGTGATCGATCGCTTCATTTTGCTAGTTTGTCCGCCGCTTGGTTGGCTTACCTGTATGCATGCGTCAATTTTACGTGTGGTATACTCTTCATTAACAACTTAATTTCCATCCCTCTTAGGTACCATGGTATGGTTTTATCTTTGTTTGTGGTTTTATCTTTGTTTGTCATTAATTACACTAATGCCTGTGAATCTGCTTCATAAACCATTGATGTTATTTTGCAGCATTAATATGTTTCCATTATTGCTTATGCAGCATTAATATGTTTCCATTGAGAGAGTAGGGCACACAACTCAAAGGAGATTTGATCAACCCATGTAGCAGATCTAAAGGCCATAATCCATTAACGGGACATTCTTCCTTTGGATCACAATTTACCCACTAAGCATTTCTCCCATAGATCAGCATTTGTTTCAGTGGCAGATTCTCGAGTCGAGACTGTAAACGTGACACGTGTCAAATTCTGGCGAATAGAATAAAAAGAGAGAGGTTTAAGTCAGAGAGAAGTCAAAATTAAGATGGCAGTTGGTTTGACTCAGACTCCAAACTTCATCACTCGCCTTCCAGTGATCCGTTCCGTTCCGTTAATTGTAAAGTCCTCTTCTTCATCGATGGCAAACAACACAGTGAGAATAGCTGCTGCACAGATGACATCAATTAATGACCTAACTTCCAATTTCAATACTTGTTCTCATCTCGTAAAGGTAAAATACTTTTTCTGATAGATTAAGAATGAATTAGGATTAGGGGAGATTGAATTTCATTTTGTGTAGGGATTGAATTGGATCAAAATCTGTGTGGGAAATCGAATTAAATTGGTTTTAGTATTTATGTTTTGAAGGAGGCTGTTGCTGCTGGAGCAAAAATGATTTGTTTTCCAGAAAACTTTTCTTTTGTTGGTGCCAGAGATGGAGAGAGTATGAAAATTGCGGAACCTCTAGATGGGCCAATCATGCAAAAATATTGTTCCCTCGCTAGGTAAAGAAAGTCCCAACTACCATTAAACTGATATTTTGATCTCTTTGAGTGTAAGAATTTGTAGTCTGTGAATGCCAGAGAATCCAACATATGGTTGTCACTGGGAGGATTTCAAGAGAAAGGACCTGATGATACACACTTGTCTAATGCACATGTTTTAATTGATGATACTGGGAATCTTAGGAGCACATACCGGAAAATACACTTGTAAGATACGTCTTCTCTTCCAGTTGGGCTTATTTTTGTGTCTTACAACTGAATATCTTGTCATCACATGGTAAAGATTACAGAAAACGTTTGTACTTGCTACAGTATAATGCTCTTATCTTTCCTATTATCTAAAGGTTTGATGTGGATATTCCTGGAGGAGCTGTCTTCAAGGAGAGTAGTTTTACAGAAGCAGGTATGAACATACATGGTTAGAAGGATAATGAGTAATTAGAACCCCACATGACTTCCCTAGATTGATAAAATGAGCTCTATTAAGATGATCATAAATCTGTATTCTACTAGGTTGTTGAATATTACACAAAAATATGGAGGTAACTTTCCATCCAAAAGCACTGTAGTTTCAGTAACCTTCTGAACCTAATTAATTGGAACGCATAACCATTTTGTGCATTTGCCATCAATATGACACAAACGAAGCCTCCCTTCCAATCTATACATACATCTTTATGCTAACCGTTAATTGCTAGGCATATACGGCTGTTTCTATACCAGCAAGGGGCAATTTGTGACTTTTGGATACTAGATTATTAAACTACTGCAATTTTCAGGGAAGAATATTGTCGTAGTAGATAGTCCTGTTGGGCGTTTGGGTCTAACTGTCTGCTATGATTTGAGGTTCCCGGAGCTTTACCAGCGGTTACGTTATCAGCATCAAGCACAGGTAGAATGTGAATTTCGTTAGCTAAACATATAATGTTTTTCTGTTCTTTTTCTTCACCAAAAGAAGAACAGAATAGTTCTACATTGTATTTCATAACCTCATGTTTATTTCCGCGAGAACTCCTTGCAGGTTCTCTTAGTACCTGCAGCTTTTACTAAGATAACTGGGGAGGCTCATTGGGAGATTCTTCTTCGTGCTCGTGCAATTGAAACCCAGTGCTATGTACTATATCTTAAATTTTTCGGTTCTTTCTTGACTAGGTTATCTATTCTGATGTGATATCCTGCTTCTAATATTCTGTTATTATTTATGTTCGTACCATTAGGTAATTGCTGCTGCACAAGCTGGAAAGCACAGTGATAAAAGAGAAAGCTATGGTGACACCTTAATTATCGACCCATGGGGAAAAGTTGTCGGTCGACTACCAGGTGGAAATTAATCTCATTCAATTGCTTGTGGGATATTCACTAGTTTTTTTTTAAAGGTATCCCCGTACTTGAATTCCATGGCAGTCATGTACCAAAACTGATTTTTTTTTTTTTTTGTGTTTTGTTGCAGATCGAGTTTCAACTGGTATTGTTGTAGCAGATATTGACTTCTCATTAATAGATTCTGTTAGAACTAAAATGCCTATTTTAGAGGTAAAACTCTATAGCAACTTACAGTATCTAGCTCATCAACAGAGCAAATGATGTTGTTAGGGCATCCTTATGTTTGAAGTGTAAACTTTCCTTAAAAGAAAGTACCCCTTTATTGTCATATTTTAGAAAACTGATGAAAACATAGATTACGTTTTCTTTTTGGTTTCCCTAATGTTTTAATCTTGTTTTCCAGCATATGAAGCCACTTAAATTCTGGAACTCTGCTTCTCCCTGACTTTTAGAGAAGGTGTTCTTCAGGCATCACTGCGAAAGTATGTTTTTGAATATTGTTACATTGATTAAGAGAAATAAAATACTTAAATGCGATAATCCATATATTTCACTGCTTGTATGAGGCCCTCGTCCTGTTCATGTTATCAGTTAGGACAAGAAATTTGATCTTGCAGTGACCTTTTTAAGGTTTTATTTTGTTAATCGGCAGTCAGGGACGAATCTGTTCAAAATGTAATACCAACTCTTTTCCAATTATTAAGCAAACTTGGTTCAGAACGGACAATTTATTTGAAGCAACATAACCAACATTTAACTGTCAATAACCTTAATATTCCTTAAATGTTTATAGCTGATAGTGGTAGTGATGCTTTGTTTGGTTTTGAAATTTTAATGATGCAACAATCTTTGTTGATAGGCAGTAGATGATTTATTGACCCAGTGTGGGTTCTGAGAAGTAGAAATTAACGTTTAATCCCATATTAGCTGGGCTTTTTACTCTCTAGTCCAGTCTCCTCAGGCCTGGTACACGTTAGTCTAAAAAACCCCGTCTCAAACAGTTTGGTCCAAAATTTTGTCGAGTTAGTCCAAACTCGTACCGATTCAAAAAAAATCAGTCCCAAAATTACCCTTATACGAGAGATTCAGAAATAAGAACGAGTTTTTTTTATTTTAGATCTCAGATTTAGCAATAGGAGAGATTGAGAGAGAGAGAGAGAGGGGCAGAGAGTGACTTTGAGGCGATAACAGAATATTGGTGGAAATTCAAGGAGATAACGTTTCAGAGATTTCGTTGTTAAATCTTCTTCCGAATTGAAAAATCAAATTCAAATCGCTGGAGTAAAAAGAGATGAAATTAGAGTGCCGGAGACGTCAACATTCTCGGAAGTATCGAGAGATTATTATAATGTTCAAGTAGAATTCTCCAATTCAGAAATCAACAACGAATCAAAAACCCAATGACGTTGAATCTGACTCTAAATTCTCGGAATCAGATCAATTCACGCATTTTCGTCAATATTCAGAGCAATTCTCCAAATTAAGCTTTGTTGTATCTCATTTTAAAGTCTCCCCACAAATCCACCAAAAGTTCACCGTAAGTTTCATTCTCGATTTCTTAAGTACTTCATGTAGATATGTCTGATCTATATCAAATTACACTATTAATCATGCTATTAACTTCATATTTAATTATCGAGATAAGTTTTTCTAGTCTGAATCGCTTTATTGTTTGTTTCCTTGGTTTGAATTAATTAATTGTTTTTTTTACCCTTGAGAATGGATCTGTAGCAGACAAGTATTGATTTAGTGGGGTATCTCTTAAACTATTAAATTGATTTAATATGCACTATGAAATCTCTTAAAATGGTTTATATGGACTTAAGATTAAACTAATAGTGCATGTATAGTGCTTGTAGAAATGTTTTGATTACGGTTTGGTCAAAATTGTGTATAGGTGAAAATTGAGTTAAGAATTGGATGATGTCCAGTCTATGGATGAGTATGTGTGAATGTGATTTCACATGATCTAGTGAGCTGATATTGTATAGGCTAACTAAACAATTAGTCTCATAATATTAATATAGAGCTAAGCTTGCTGTGTTATTTCCAATAATGTCATGATCCAATTTAGATCCTTGTTTCAACTGCCAATACTAACTAATTAGTGTCATGAATCTTATAAGAGTTAATGATCCTGAGTGTGATGGTTAGTACTATGACTTCTATAAGAATTCAACTCTAATGGGGTTTGTGGATAGTAATGAGAGTACAGCTTGTGGTAGTAGATTATATACGCGAATTTTAGAGCACACTGAGCTTAGATTAAGCTATATAAAATGGTTATTACATACCCATTATTTTCCATATATTCTTGATTTTCCGATTTAAAGCATCGTCAAATGTTAGGAATTGTGTGCGCATGTATTGTATTTGGTTTAATTAATTTTATTAGGTGTCGAGTATTTACACTGTTTGGCATGTTTGTTTTATTCAAAAAGAGCCTTTAGCTGCTCTTAATTCTTTCTGTTTCGCTCTTACATGATACTGTTATATATGCAGTTATAAAAAACAAGTTTGATGTGCCCAAATATATTTGTTGAGTGAAGGTTTCACATAAAATCTGACTTTTAGCTATTTTTGTATTGAATTGTTAATGTGCACATAATTGTACACATGTTGATTCTTAATGTGTACATAATTGTACACATGTTGATTTTTCTAAATTTCGATAAGTTGTTGAACCTCCCCTTTTTTTTTTCTACTTCTGTGACCAATTTCTTTTTCCACTATTCACCCCTTCACCTTACATAAGTTCCTATCTATACTCCATCATGATTGGGTTGTTGATATTTAGTTATGTATATGTCTCAGTGTGAACCGGCACGTGACCAGGGATGATGTTGAATTTGAGATTCAAAATCTCGATTTGTTATTAAGATGTCCTGTGTTTTATTTTGATATGTGTTTTAATTTTTCCATTATATTTGCATGTTGCACAACTTGAACGATATGCCAAGAATAATGAAGCAGATGCCACCACTTCCGGTGAAGATGAATGAAAATCTAGCCAACTCCATACTCCCAAGGTCGTCCTTATCCATGCATAAATAACAATAACCACAAGATATCAACTCTTCTCTCCTTGATTCTTTGGTTGGAGCTCTAGCTTTACCTTTATATGTGTTAATCATTGTGTTGGTGGTACTGACATCAAAGCCATGGATTGATTTCTTTAGCAATATTGGTACATACCCTCCTTTAGCAACCATGAATACTTCTACAACATTTTAGATTGATTCATTTCCTTTGAATTGTTCCTACATTTTTAGGTACTTTAAATTTTGAAATGAATTCCTTAGTTGATGCTAAGGTTTTTAATGTCAACAGAGTTATACACACGTTGATTCTTAATGTGTATATAATTGTACACATGTTGATTTTTATTTGTGTACATAGTTTTACACCTGTTGATCGTTAATGTGCATATAAGTTTGATTATGGGATTATTTTTGTTTTGTTTGCTTGTAGGTCCTAATGATAATAAAGAGATTATTTAGGAGATATGAGAGATGGAATCCAGTTCATCCAATTACTGGAGCATTTTGGGGTATGGGATTAGGGATTGGATGTGGTATTGGTTTTGGTCCTGAGGTTATTGGTTATGTTGGTGCTGGATGCGGTGTTGGGTTTAGTGTTGGTACAATTTTGCTGGTGTTGGCATTGGTCTTCCTGTTATTTCCTTCTTGAATCTCCATACGAAGGTACATTTCTCTTCTTCGATTTACAACGCTTAGCTTGTATTTAGTTTGCGAACTATAGCATCAAAATGTGCATATAGTGTCACTCTAAGCATGTCGAATCCAATGGACTAGTACAAAAATGCTTATGTTCATTTTTTCATGTAGCTAAAAGTGTAGTTAAAGTGTATATATACCGTTTGAATGAAAAGAAATAAGCCGTAAGGATGATAGCCCATTTATTAGTTTACCTCGTCAAGAAAACGAAGATGTTGGTCTACAATCATCGATTCCTGAGCCGATGGACGTTCCAGTGTCGAACCAAGAATTCTCTTTTGGTAAGATTTACTCTGCTGGTGACCAGCCTAATTTGGGATCCCTAATGGGTATAGCTTCGGATTTCACACTGTTGTCTTCTAACGACAATTGGGAGGTTGAGGCCGAAGATGATGCTGAGAAGGTGACTGAGGACGATGCTGAGAAATTGGCCGAAGAAGAGGATAACTCTGAGGGGGAGGACGCTGAGCTTCAGGATGCTAAGGAGGCGAAAGACAAGAACGCTGCTGCCGTGAATCTTTGAATGGCTTTGTGAACTCAGTGATGCGCAACGATGATGATGAGACCTTCGATTGGTTGAACAAGAAAGGTCTTATGAACGTTCCCCATCATACTCATGTTATCTCAGGCGAGAGGGACTCCGATGCTTTTACTCGTCGGCATATGGAGTTGTCATCTCGCGAGAAAGTTAACGAAGTGTGGCAGCGCAGCTTTGGTGCTTCTGTTCCGTCCACCCTTTTGGCTACTCCTCCCTCGTCTGTTTCTGAGATGATGGACATTGCCAATGGATACCAGTATGGCTTTCCTCAACAGCGTATTCTCGAGGTAATGTTTTATACTTGCTACCTGATTTCTTTATTAGTGTAGTTTTCCTTAGTAATTTGTATGACCTTGTTCGTTGCAGTTTGTGAATAGCGAATATTGCAACCATACCCTCTATCAATTCTTCATAGCTTAGGCGCTCAAGTTGGAGGCAAAGCTGCGTCAGCGGGATGGTGAACTTCAGCCTGCTCAGGAGTCTATTAAGGCGAAGGATAAAGAACTATTGGATCTGAAGGAGCAGTTGAAGGGGAAGCAACAGGTTGGAGCCGCTGAGGAAGGGCTTCGTCAAGAGGTAGTGTCTCTTCGTGGTGATCTTGAAAAGGCCCATGGTGAGGCTTCTTCAACGGGTGCTTCTTCCAGAGGTTTGTCATTTCCCTTGCCTCATATTTTTGTCTGTTTTAGTATTCTTTCTGAGTTAGCCTCCCCTGTCTTCAGCGGGTGGTGCCGAAGAGTTAGCGTGGCTTCAAAGTGAAAGGACCCGACAAACTTCTCGTATTAAGGAACTGGTTTCGAAAGTAATAGAGGTAACCAATACATGGAATTCTCGTGTCGATGAGTATAACCAGCTATCGACAAGTTATCGAAAGCGACGGGAACAGATGGTTGAGATGAAAAATTCTGTGGCCGCTAATCGTCATCAGTTCAGCGGTACTCTGTTTTTGACCCGTCAAAATCTTTATGATGCTCGTGACGCTGCTTCTTGATTAGAAGCCAAAGTAGCATATCTAGAAGTGGAGCTTCGTGAGGCCCGCTCGTCTCATGATCCTGAAGTTCGGGATTATATACAGAGGCTTTTTCGAGAACGAGACGATGCTAGGGCAGAGGCGCATGGTCTTAGTAAAGCTTTAATTGCTTATCGTGTTGACGTTGCACGTTTAGTTGAATCGGAGAAAGACTTAGAGATTAATATGTATAGACTTACAAAGGAGATCGAGGAGATCAACAATGAAGTTAACCATCTCTGTCATTTGGATTCAATGAAGCAGGTAGAGTTAGATCAACGCCAATTCAATCTCGAAAACTATCGTCTCGACTATAAGAAACTTTCCAACGAATAAGATTTTCTTGATGAAGCCCGGGATGCAGTAGTAAACGAGTTTGAAATAGCTTCGGCTGATGTCGAAGGTATACATTAGTTTGGTCGTGAGTAGTTGTTTATTTTCTTATTCTGATAGTTCGTATTTTCTTTTCAGAGCTCGAGGGACAGCTTCGCCTTGCAAATGAAAATTTTGAAGCGACTCAATCTTAACTAGTCAAACAACAAGGGCGGACCAGCTATTTCGAGGGGCTGTTCGGGACCTTGGATGTGACTGTGAAAGAATCTGCTAAGGAGGTGGAGCGCTTGAAGTCTTTGTTGACGAAGTCTGAGCTCAAGATCACTGTCATCACCGCTGAAGCTCGTCGTCAGTTAGCCTTAGAAGTTAACAAAACGTTGGCTCAGTTAGAGCAAGGCTTTTGAAGGAGGGCATCACTAAGAAGTACAAGCGTCGTCCTGTCCCGAACCCTTTGTGACCACCTCTGACCCATCTTCTGGGGGAACCGTTCCTTCGTCTCAAAAGGAGCGGCGTGACGATCATCCCGAAACTGAACCTTCATTGAAGAAGTAGGGACCTCTAAGTCTCCGTTTTGATCGATGGTGATTACGTAGCTTTGGACCATTTTATGCATTTCTTGTGTTTCTTGCTTATTCTCCCCAAACTTGTAATCAACTTTATGAAATGGATCATCAATCTTTTGGTATGTATAGTTTTTATTTTCCTGCAGTGTTACTTTATGCATTTTAATTTACTTGTGAAAACATAAAAATAAGATAAGAAGAGAGTGTGTGTAGAATAACGAAGGTGTGTACCTTCCTTATTAATTTTGGACCTGTCACCCCGTCGGTCAGTCTTGGGCCAGAGGACTACCTAACGGTGGGGGTTGTGCATTGTTCTCGGATACGTGGTGCGTTATTGAATATTTACATACACCCGTTCCGCCGAACCGCTGCCTTGTGTTAGGTTGGGTATCTCTTTCTACTGGAAGCCTCCCCCCTGGTCATACACTAATAGACGCTGATAGGGGAGTCCTGGGAGATGGCATGCAAGTGCTTTCCCTAATGTGAATATAGGAGTGAGGGATCGTAACCAGATGCCCCAGTGTTATGACTAGTGTTTGCCGAAGATTGTAACAAAACGTTCTTGTTTGATTGATGTAGCGAGGTCTGCTACTCCTCGGCCAGAGATAGAAACATGTCGAGCGGGTACGCTCCCTCTTCTTCTGGCACTCTTCACGCAGATGCAGAACTGCATTGCTTTCATGGATAGTCTGGCTTGAGGTATTTTACATTCCATGGGTGCCTTAGGACTTCTCCTTTTAGATTGCGCAGATAGTACGAACCCTTTCCTGCAACATCGTTTATCACATACGGTCCATCCCATGTAGGTGCAAATTCGCCCCATTTCTTTTCCCGTTGATACTGCGGTATAGTGCGTGTTAGAGCACTGCTTGGTCAAACTCGCAAGCGTTGCTATCTCAAGCTTGTTTGTTAATGTTAGTGATCAAAACTATAAGTCTTGATTTCTAGTCTACTTATAGTGATGTCTCGGACTAGGATAGATTGTGTAGTTGAGCATTATACTTCACGGCGTTCATCAATTGAAGACGAAGAACTACTAAGGAGAGCTTGTGGAACTTCATCAACAAAAGTTGTGTGGAGACTAAAACTCATCTATCACTTGGAAAGTCTATTTCTACTCTATCTCCTATTTTGAGACAAAAATCATATTACTATATAGTATATACACATTTAAGATTTCGAACTAAGTTTAACTCGCTTACATATTTATCGAAATATGTGTTGGTAAGCTTTCGCTTCAACCTAGTTCATCTTATATTCTTGACGAAAGTCAAAAGATGATCATGTGAAAATCGCCGAGTAACATCTTACGTGGTTTGTGTGATACAATCATTTGGTGTAGACTTGGAATGTTTCGTAATGATAATTTCAATAACTTGAAAATCTCTTTGATGCTAATAGTTCATGAAAACAGCTATTGTCATCCTCTAAGAATGTTTCAATGATTGAAAAAGAGTTTAGAACACTTAACCATCATTGGATTATAAACATAGTATGTGTTCTTGCATATATGTGATCCATGACCGGAACTATAGTATGCATACCCGTATGTGTACCTGTTAGTTGTGAAATTCCGAGTACCTAAGTACACATACCCGTACGCGTACTGGCGAAGGGTTTGGGTCCGGGAATTTCTTCTGTGTTTGGAAGTATGCGTACCCGTTTGCATACTGGCGAACCCAAACTCAGTCCGGTTACTTTAAGTATGCGTACCCGTTTGCATACTTGAGTGGTTAAAGTTCTAGAATCGGTTTGTTCATGAACTAATACATTTATATAATAAGGGATGCATTCTTTGCAAACCGTGGCTATAATGTTCATGAATTGATTTGAGTGAATCAAACCAATTTTGCTTCAACTGTGCTCTTGTATACTTCTATGAGAATATAGCAATTGAACAACTCTATAACTAGTTTCATTTGAGTCATTTGAACTAGTTGTGGTTAAGATGAATAAGTTTGATATGAAAGTGTTCATATTGCTAACTTCGGTTAACTACTGTTGAGCCAACCTAGTGTACACGTTTAGGTACGGTTACTCAAACCTAAATTAAGGTACATTTCATTTGTGTATAACAAGCTAAGTTCGATCTAACGGTTGAAAGATATTAGCTTGAGTCTAATCAGGTTTTCATCTAACGATGAATATTGAATGTTTTGTTACCAAGGTAACTTAGATTGCAAACCCTGATTTGAAAACTATATAAAGGAGAACTCTAGCAACTTGGAAACGTAATCCCCACACCTCCTGTGTGATACTAGTTGCGACTAGAGTCGATTCTCCTTTAACCTTAGGTTTTTCACGAAACCCTGCAGGTTAACGACTTAAAGACTTCATTGGGATTGTGAAGCCAGACCCAACTATTTTCTCTGTAGTTGCATATTCTAATCTTACTTCTACTATCGTGATTGAGTATTATCTTTGCTAAGATTTGCTTGAGATTTATCTCCAATAGGTAAGATTAAAAGTAGTCACAAACATCTTCGTCTCATCGTTTGTGATTCCATAATATCTTGTTTCGCTTCCATACGATTAAGATTATTATGAGGTGATTGATAATACTAGGCTGTTCTTCGGGAATATAAGTTCGGTTTATCAATTTGTTCCTGTGCACCTTGATTTATCAAAAGACGGAACAAAACTCATAGGTATTTCTGTGGGAGACATATTTATCTATTCCAATAGACTTTTCTGTGTGAGACAGATCTGTTTATCAAGTCTTCGACTTTGGGTCATAGCAACTCTTGGTTGTGGGTGAGATCAGCTAAGGGAATTAAGTGCGTAGAATCCTTCTGGGGTTCAGAGATGTAAGGAGCGCAACTGTACCTTGATCAGTATGAGATTGATTAGGGCTCAACTACATTCCAGTCCGAAGTTCATTGGTAGTATGCTAGTGTATGTAGCGGCTTAATACAGTGTGGTGTTCAAAGCTGGACTAAGAAGTAACTCACAAATAACGTACATAGAGATGTCTTCCAAAGTTTCTGATTATGCCAAAAATCTTGCGTTTTCCTCAAAGGATAACTCCTTAGTAGATTCTTCCGAATCCCGGGGGAAAAACAAGAAATTTGACATCGTGTCAGAATCAGAAATGGAACTCACAAAATCGTTAAAAAAATCTTCTTATATCATTGATTTTCAATATTCTAAAATCAAGACTCTTGAAGAAAAGAATGATCGGCTCATTGGTGAATTCGAGAAATCTCTTGAAAGAGAATGTGAACTCTATTGCTTTATTGAATCTCTCTCTAACAATATAGAAAAATTGGTTCAAGAAACTACTCTACAGCGTGAAAAGATTAGTATGCTTGAAGATACTGTTAGAGAGGACTCAATTAGAGAAGAACGTTTAATCAAGGCTCATTCATCAAAAATAAAAGTCATCATCTTGAAAAAAAAAAGAAACTTGTTGCATCTCTTCGATGTGCCCAAGAACAGTGTAACACCTTGGAAAAGGAAAACTCTGTTTTGATGAGTAAGTCATCCTCTGTACCTCTCTCTGATATTCACAAGGCTTTACCAAGCGTAAAGAAAATTCCCTCTAAGGAATTACCCAATATGAATCACTTGCAAAATTCGCATGTGCCAGAAAAGGTTATGAGTCAAGGCAATTATGTTTCTAATCCACGATGATGTTCCTTCTGTGGGAAAAAGAATCATTATGCTCTTCATTATTTTACTAGAAAGAAACAAATTTTCGATCTTCATAATTTGCTTCTTTTTACAGTCAACAGAGTAAATCTTCTGACGACATCTACAGTGAATTTTTTTCCTACAAAAAACCAGAATCCTTATAAAAATGATCTCTCTTCAAGAAATCATCACATGTTGCAAGTTCCTCTTAATGGTATAAACTCTTGTGCCACTAATGGACACATTCCCTGTGTTTATAAGAATAAGTCTGGCAAGTCTAAGTCGAGAAGATGGAAGTCCTCCAACTCTTCCCTTCTGGAACCGATCTCTAGAGGTCCTAGACTTATTCATCAGAAAAATCCTTCCGATGGATTTTTTTAAAGGGTTTATGACTAATTCTTCTGGATTAAGTTATAATCAATGGAAAGAAGGAAATACCTGATACAAACGCATAAAAGATTTGTACAACTCTTCTCCCATAAATCATAGTGAGAATACTTCTCACCCCTTTACCTGATTCCAGGTAATTTCATCCTTGTATCTATATTGATAGTTGCAAGGATGATGATTGTGGGAGTCTCAAGATTAGTTGTATGTTTTTATGCGTTTTTATGTTAATTATCTGAGTCATTCGATCCTGCTGATCGTATCTCGTGCGATAATTTGAAGTGAATTTTTCTAAATTATTGAGCCATTTTGTGTTTCCTCTTATTGGATCTTTTCTAAATCCATCCTTAATCTGTGACCGGTCCATGAACGTCCATGTCCTTTTCTTGTGAGTTCATAGGGTTTCCATAACAAGAGATTCCTTCTCTTGTTTACAAACATATATATATATTCTATATTGTGTTGTTCCATCCCTAACAAAAATTATATGGAGAACTCTTCAATATCTCAAGAGTTTGTGAGTCTTGACATGGAGGAGGACACTCAAGGACGTGGTTCAGTTCAAGAACTTGTTATGAAGAAGATGCTTACAAGGAAAGAGCACAACTCCTAGATTGATGAATCTGTCAAGGATTTAACTCGTTTTCAGGATGATTCAAAGGTCGAGTTTGCAAATCTTCAACTGCAAATAAATCATCTTTTAGATGGTCAGGCCAGAATCCTTGCTAATCAACAGATCTTGATACGGAATCAGAAGAAACTCATCGTGGACTGCGTTAAGGCTAGACAACTTTCTCGTGTTGTTGATCATAAAGTTAGTGTTCTAACTCATGAACATGGAGTTTCCACGGTCAAGAGAGTCAAGGAAATCAGCGACACCTTATATGATGGATTCATTGAAAGGTATGAAGTTCTCAAAGAACAATAATTTTTGTCTAGGAAACTTCTTATGAGAATTTATTCTTTTGTTTTTAAGAAGGATAACTAGGGTTTGGAATAGCCATTATTGTGAGTACACATAGCTATTGCCAATGTTTTCATTGCAATGTTTTTAGATCTATTTATTTAAATTCTAAGTTATTTGGAAGATGATTTTTGTAGTATTAATCCTTATGGTTTTATATATTGAAAATTGTTATGGGATATGTTGTTTACGTCCCTGAACCTTGACTGTCCCATATTTGCTCAAAAGTTAACTCTATTATATGTCGGTATGAAAATATTGATAAAAGATAGAATGAACTTTTGACTACAAAAGTTAAGCCTATTATGTCATTATGCAAATATTGATGGAAGATAGGATGAACTTTTGTTTACAAAGATTAAGTATATTATATGTCATTGTGCAAATAGTGATGAAAAATATAATGAATCTTTGATTATTCCACAATATTAGTCTTTCCCTGATCCACATCTTTGTGTATGTACTGTGCGGCTCCGTAAGTTCTCTTATGTTGAGCAAGACTAATTGAATTGATCATTTTCCTTGTGACTAATTCAATTGAGTTTTTTGGATACAAATTCATGTTTCATGTGATTTGTTAATGTCCAGAGAAATCCTTATTTTCTAGTAAAAGTAAGGTCGCTCTTGTTGTTCTTTCGGGAATGACATTTTATGGGGGAGAGTTCTTAATTGAACTTGTGCTTAATTGCCAAATATTTGTGGGGAGTGCGGCTGTGGAATATTGTAGGAGTTTTCTTGTATCTTTATAAACTCCTTGATGAATACACTAAGTTTCGACTATGTGAAATCATCGAAACAAGTTGATATGTTGTTCTCTTTTGGTCATGAAGTATCTCTATGAAAATTTCATGAGGATCCCACTAGTTTTCGTACCTTTGCCAATTTATATTGACAAAAAGGGGGAGAATTAATGTGTAGTTCACACTACAAATACATATGGTTTACGGATCATTATGTAAGGGGGAGTGGTTTTCATTGCGAGATGAAGTATTGACTAAGGGGGAGTGATACATATCACCATAGTATTGTTGTCAAAGTTGTGATACAATTGGACTTTGATGATGTGTAATAATACTATGACACTGTGTAACAATGATTGAGAGCAACTGTTTTCTCATTGTTATTGCTACGGATCTTCAACAACTATGATGCTGAGTTGAACACATTTGGAATCATTGGAGTACTTGGAAGTGATGAAGATTTCGAGTAATGTTGAAGAACCAAGGAGATCAAGCATTTGGATGAGAAGCTACAAAGTTTATTTATTTTGTAATTTTTGATGGTGGTTTTTAGTTCAGGGCTAAAATTGTAAAACCCTGTATTTAATGCGCCATCATTCTGCAAAGAAGTTGAGCCATTTAAAAGTGATGAGTGCTCATGCCTCTTTACTTACATGCGTATTGAGCAATTCAGTATATATTTATATGAAATTTATCCAGAATGGTGCGTGTAGCAACAATCCCAAATATTCTGTAAATTTCTGAGTATTTGTTCCATACCATGTTCCCAGTTGAACTCTTAATACTGACATGACATGACGACTAATGTTCGCTCTCAGCCGAGTAACATGAATCCCCGAAGTGTCAGGATGGAGATGCGTGTGGAAGTACTCAATCAGAGGCACACAAAGTTATGCCGCCCTTTAACATTAAATTAGTGATTTTGTATCAGTATGCAAAATTCACCAAAATTTGATTGGTTTTGCGGCAACCCGCAAAATTCAATCCTTTAAACTAATTTTATCAATTTGAAAAAATTAGGTTTTTGGCGCCCTGCGCAATATCTCGAACCCTATTGGTCGAGACCAATCCTAGGTAAGCTAGGCAATTAATCCGCCATGGACTAGTAGGAGAAAATTCCTACAAAAAATCAGAAAACAAGAAATAAAAGAGGAGCTACGGCAAATAGGAGCAGCAACAAGAGGAGGCGTGGTCGTGCCACATGGCCGGCCAGTTCACCCTGGCAGGCACCACCTGAAGCCGGATAGCCACGCTCCATTTCCCCCTTGCCGACCCCTTTTCCCATCGACTAATCAGGTCGCTCTAAATGCGCCACACGCACTTGGAATGTTGTCGGGCCCATGCCACTTGCCGACCCCCTTTCCAATCGACCAATCAGGTCGCTTTAAACCCGCCACGCGCATTAAATGAAGCCAAACTGCGCCAACACCTAGTGGCCGTCGTATCAACATGGCCGCCATACAAAATCGCGCCGGCATGATAATTGGCAGGCCATGCTATTCCGCGGCAGCAATATGCCAACGTACCATAACAGCGCAGTCGTGTGCTATCTCACTTTTTGTTCGTGGCCAACGCCATAACAAACTCTAACCAGGGTATTCTGATCAGAATAGAACTCTTGTTTTAATGGCATTGGTCGAATCAAGAGGAAACCCTAATTCCTAGTCATGGCCTAAATTATGCCACTTCGGACCCATAACATGCCACAAGCCATGTGGGATTCAGAAGACCCTAAAAGTTGCGCCCGCGCCATATTATATCTACCCATGGCTATCCCTGCGTCCATGGTCGTTCCCACATTATGGCCTTTCCATGATTTCTTTATTTAACGTGGCCACGACAGTGTTTGCCGAAATGCCACCATATCGTGGTCACATAGCCGCACACGCTAATTAGGGTTTTGACATGCCAAACCCTAATTTGGAAGGCCGCTATGCCGACCCATGCCAAATAATGCCACCTAAGGCATTAAGTTTGATACGGCAACTATAGCCAATATTGTTGAGTCATATTTGGACCTAGTGCCAATATGCCAAGATATAGTGGCCGTGGCTACGCCAGGCAGGCGCCAATTGAGCCACTATGCCACTGGCAGGCGCCACTCCGCCACTATGCCACTGGTAGGCGCCATTATGCCACTATGCCACTGGCAAGCACCAACGAGATGTGGCCGTAATCAACGGTCACCCTCTTCCATAAATTACAATCTCGGTCGTCCAACTTCGCCAGCCGAATTGACTGTCCTAGATTAAATCTTAGGTGACCAACCAAAGACTAACTAAATAGCGTCACACCCTATTTCTTGCGGCAAGTATCATGACTTAGCTCGGCACACATGATCACCCGCCGCCTAGTTTGCGCGTGATTGGTCAGAATAACTAGGTCTTGCACACAAGACCCACTCAGTAATCTGCTGCATATTTTCCACGAAAATACTCGAGACATCAAACATGTCACAAACTGGGGGATGCTCACTGGGGTATTGGTCTGGCGGTTTACAGCGTGCGGCGTGCAACACGCCCATTACGAGAAAGTGTCAGGAAAGGGCGGACGGTTAATGAGCAGTAAGTGAGTAGTGGGTGTAAGGCTGACCAGTCTTCCCTCATGATGGAAACATGATGGTCATCACTTTTTACACGACTCCACTTCTCCACTACTTAACTATCTCCACTTCCTACGAGATCAGGGGATAAATCATGACTTGTATAAATAGGTTTTCGACCTATTTTGACAAGGGGACAAGTGTTATCAACACAAGTATCAAGAAAAACACCAAGAACTGATATCTTACATTCCGCAAGCCAGTTCCATATTCTGATACAAGTCACAAAATAGCCTCACCTTCAGAGTTGACCATTTTGATCTCAACACCTTCTTCGCTTCCCTCCCTAAGATCAACCCTTCTCCTTCACTTTGTGACCGAAGCAAGACTGGAACGACCATTTCTTGGTTTAGGCCAGGATTGTATAGATTGATCTCTCGAATCTAAAGTACTCCCGTGCAGTACATTTGTTTAGGGTTTAGATTTGTTTCTCGGCGGCACACCCAAATTTACCAAAATCAGCAGAATCAGTTTTTACCCCAAAACAACTGGTGACCACAGTGGGAGACTGATCTCTCGGTTGCAAAGTTAATTTATCGATTTTCATTTCAATCTTCCTAATTTTAAGATGGTGGATCTTAGGTCTGGATCAGCAACAAATCCCGATGTTACTAGCGCTGACAACACCCTTGGCGTCAACATTCCTGCTGGCGACACCAATGTACCGCCTACCAGCACGATCAACGCATCTTGTGGAAATACATCCTATACCACCAGCACTAGCGGTGCAGGAAACATTCCCTTCGGCGTGACACCTCCTATCACCAGAGCCAGAGCCGCTGCCGCCATTCCCAATATTTCTTCGAGTGTAACACCCCCAACCATTACCAGAGCTGCTGCCACTCCTCCATCAGGACGAGAGTCTAGAGGAGCCAGAGGAGGCCAACCCCCTATTACCATTGTTGATTTGATGGAAAGACAAGAAGTTATCGCTAAGGCTCAGACAGACATGGCTACAACCCAGAAAGAGGTACTTACTTTCCTCAAGACACTAACGGAGCGGCTACCACAATAACCACACCAACCCCAAATGGAGCCAATAAGGAGTACTTTTAATACTCCCGGCGTAAGCACCTCAGCAAGGCGCGCCTTCATAGAGGAAGAGGCTCGTTTTGCTCCTGAGCGTTCATTGGAAAGAAATCAGCCACCCAATTTTATCACACGTGAGGATCTGGAATGTCTTCTCCAAAATTGAAGCTAAGAAAACCCAGCCACCATTCATCAGCATCAACCTCCTAACGTGCAAAGAGTTCCCCTTCCAAGAGGATATTCTTCTCCCCAGTTCTCCCTTTAAGACGGTACTGGTAACGCTCATGAACACATCTCTCGTTTTTTGGAATCACTAGGGGAGCATGAATACAACCACGTCCTCCGCCTGAAAGAATTCTCAAAATCACTCACTGGAAGGGCATACACCTGATACAACAATATTTCACCAAACAGCATATCCAACTGGTGTGAGATGGTGACCGTTTTTTATAAGAAATATTTCTTCGTGTCCGAGCAAATCACCTTTTCAGACCTAGGGAGAATGTTCCAACGAAACAATGAGCATCCAAATGATTATGTCAAGAGATTCAGGATTCAGGCACTGAACTGTCACGATCCAAATATGACTGAACAACAATTGGTGGAGTCATGTATTAACGGTATGGTTCCCATCTATCACGCTTTACTAGAGAACCTGCACTTCCAGACATTCTCTAAACTCCATGAAGCTGCTAAGCGGTTGGCTACAACAGCACCAGCACTGTTGGAAATAACCAGACCAGCCAGGAGTGAAGATGTACGCGATACTCGAGGAAACAGGCGCCTCATCAACAAGCAATATAACACCGGTCCCTCTGTAAGCGTAGTGGGTGAAGGAGGAAAGAGGAAAGCTCCAGCAGTGGAACAACAACCCAAATGTGCGGCACCAGCACATCAGACAACTCCACCCCGGAAGGCCGCGGCTAAGACCCATGTACAACAACAAGAAACTGGAGATGCTGCTCCAAATATCCCATTTCCAATTGAGGAAGTAATTGAACTCCTGGAAGCATGGATTCAAGATGACGCCATCAAGCTACCTCCTCTCAGACGTCCACCAATCGAGGAATAAATGGCAAATCCCAAATATTGTCGTTATCATAGGTTCGTCAATCACCCAACCAGTGACTGCATCAAATTGAAACGCATTTTAAAGGAGAAGGTAGATACATGAGAACTTCAATTAGGCACCGAAGGAGTTCACAGAGACCCTCTTCCCGTCAGGAGCTGCATGATTTCTGGGACTCCGTCCACAAAACAATACAGTCTATGATGGAGCATTTATGTGAGATTTTGTACTTATCCATGGCATAGCGTCAAGACATATTTGGAGCCTTCAACCGTGTTATATCAGGTAAGCGGCTGTTTCCAGCCAGGGAAGCCGTTCCCAAACCCAAACCTCTCCTGGAAAGCACGACTAATAGATGCAACTGGGGACTCCTAACCACTGCTCACCTGAAGGATGTCGAGTTTGACAGCACACTGATTGACGTGGCCTCTGACTTCAACATTGTTACTGTCAAGACTGAGAGCCGAAGGAATTTCAAAGAAGGAAGCTTTGCACTGCCCAACTGTGATCAAAAACCCAGAAGGGGAATCAAAAAATGCTTACGGGTACATTAATCTTGAAATCAAGGTGGGAGATGCTTTAACACACGCCAAATTTCATATTGTTAAAGAATGCCCAAATTATAATATGGTTCTGGGGCGCTCATGGGTGCATAGCAACAAAGCAAAGCTAGGAGTATGTCCTTTGCCAGTGTCTATACCTGAAAGGATTTCCAACAAGCCATCCAACCCTGAAGATTATTGCTGCCGTATCAACAACTTGCCAATGTGACCCAATTGCCTTGAGAGAGCCCGACGACATTTGTTCGCAGATTCCGAACATATGTAAGTCTCATTGAACAACCCTTTTTGCAATCAGTCACTCCTCCCTTCGTCAAAGCCTGGGGACTCGAGCCAGTTATCAACCCAGCTGTCACTAGGAGATGTGAATGGGACGCTAGTCCTTTCATATATTTTATCAAATGTTTAGAAGTTGTCTCGCTCAAAGATGATGAGTCTAAGAGCCAAGTTACTGAGCAACGCCCAAACCCATTCCAAGTTGGAGATATGGTTGTAAGGATTGCTGCTCAACCTCCACCCGATTCCGCAGAAGGAAAAGATGAGCCGTACCTAGTGGCAGAAGTTATCTTAGGAGGTTACTACAAGCTCATCAACGCCGACAAACTAGAAGGCATGGTAATGCACTCACGACCCCTTAAGCCTTTCAATACCTAAGATGCCATGCTACCTTTTTCCTCCATCGTTCTCTTTAGTATTTCCTATAGCAATTTCCCTTTTCATGCAATATTTGTAATTCCTCCAAAATGATTGCACTGCCTGCATTCACAATTAGGGTTTCGATTTGTCAGTTAATCAAGTATCATTTCCCTTTTATAAATCTATTTACTCCTGAATCATCTCAAGGAAAAGTCTCAAGTAAACCTAAACCCTCGCAAAATCATTACCCATTAATTCGAAGCCAGAAAAAATCAAACCATGCAAGAGATGTCTCATATCTTTCAAAAATACTGAAGAGGGGAATATGTAAAAAAAAAAAAAAAGCACAAGATCATCAAGCAGCGGCACATTCTTTCTAGAGCAAGCATCTTTCGCATCCGAAGAGCAGCCTGCTTCAACCTTCGCCTGACGAGATTCCAAGAAGAATTTTTGTTGTCTGCAGTTTTCAAGATTTTGGGAATCCCCTTCACGGAACCAATAAGCAATGAATTTGAAGTTAGCACACATAGCACTCCCGGGTTACAACTACTTCTTCAGAAACGGCGCATCGAATCACATGACACGCGACATTAATTGGAGATGAAGCCTCCTCACCTAACAAGCATGGATTTTAGATTTCTTAGTCCGTGGCAATGCTTCCATGCTTCTACACACATGGCTTTTGGATTTCTTAGTTCGTGGAAAGGCGTCCATGCTTCTACATACCTATCCGGAACGCCACAAATATTCAAGAAGCATGTAGTCTGTCTCCAGAAGTCGCTTCAACGTTCTCTCCAGAAGCCGCTTCAATGTTCTCTCCAGAAGTCGCTTCAGCGTTTTCTCCAGAAACTACTTCAATGTCCTCTCCAGAAGCCGAAGCCGCTTTAATGCCTTAGCCAGCCACACAGATCAACCGCATCATGTCTGCCACATTGCCGACAAAGTCAGATTCGGTGTTTCTAGATTTCCAATTTCCTGTGGAAGGGATGCATGATCTGCCAAAAGTTTGGATACAATACAGATCTATCAAATACGACTCTCGCTCATTGATTAACAACTGACGAATCCAAATGATTGCCGCCTTCATCAATTCGTCAACCACCTTACCAGCAAATGCAATAGAAGTACATCTTTCAGGAGAAAATAGGCTCAGGATAATTACACCTGGGGACTGTCAGCATGGGATGCCTTCAGGTCCCTCAACCAGGTTGTTTCTGATATCTGCATCATCACTGTCAAATATTTACGAGCCATAGGAATTTCTCAACATGAAGCCGTGCACATGCATCAAAGACTCCAAAAGTACGCTGCAGAATATCTTTTCACATATCCGGCCACGCCATCGGATCTAAAGTATAACTGGGGACTGCTCAATCGCATCCCATTCTATACAACAATCCAAGATTCAGAAGATGGTTCAAAGGATGTCGCTTGTAACGAAGTCCTTGAAGACTTGATAGCAGCATGTCGGCAACAGAACGCCTTTCAGCTCGTTTACTTCACTCAAAGACTCCGGAAGATTTTTCCCATATAAGCATTCCAAGCATTTCATCATCGCAATCAGAAGGGAAAGAATGATCCGATGAGATAAAGAGTTAGGATGAAAGCAATTCCATTCCAGTCAATGCTCAGGGGTTTAAAAAACATTTTAGTTGCGAATCAGCAGTCCAGACTCCAAGACACTTAAAGTCAATGCCTCTCGCAATCGAGCGCAATGGAGTTTAGCAAATTTTGAAATCTACCTGGAGGTAATTGACGTATGATAGGAGGACGATCACTGCGTTCTTTGATACTTCGTTAAACATGTCTTGCTCAAAGACCTAGCCGTCCTCTATCCTGGTAATATCTGTCTACCTTGCGTCATAAGTTTTATCTTTATTTGTCACCATCTAATGCTTACCCCGCAACAATGTCATTGTTACGTACTAAGCAGGGGACTTAATGTTGATGGTGGTTTTTAGTTCAGGGCTAAAATTATAAAACCCTGTATTTAATGAGCCATCATTCTGCAAAGAAGTTGATCCATTTAAAAGTGATGAGTGCTCATGCCTCTTTACTTACATGCGTATTGAGCAATTCAGTATATTTATATGAAATTTATCCAGAATGGTGCGTGTAGCAACAATCCCAAATATTCTGTAAATTTCTGAGTATTTGTTCCATACCATGTTCCCAGTTGAACTCTTAATACTGACATGACATGATGACTAATGTTCGCTCTCAGCCGATTAACATGAATTTCCCGAAGTGTCAGGATTGAGATGCGTGTGGAAGTACTCAATCAGAGGCACGCAAAGTTATGCTGCCCTTTAACATTAAATTAGTGATTTTGTATCAGTATGCAAAATTCACCAAAATTTGATTGGTTTTGCGGCAACCCGCAAAATTCAGTCCTTTAACCTAATTTTATCAATTTACAAAAATTAGGTTTTTGGCCCCTGCACAATATCTAGAACCCTATTGGTTGGGACCAAACCTAGGTAAGCTAGGAAATTAATCCGCCATGGACTAGTAGGAGCAAAGTCCTACCAAAAATCAGAAAACAATAAATAAAAGAGGAGCTACGGCAAATAGGAGCAGCAACAAGAGGAGGCGTGGCCGCGCCACATGGCCGTCCAGTTCGCCCTAGCGGGCACCACCTGAAGCCGGATCTCCACGCTCCATGTTCCCTTGCCGACCCCTTTTTCCATCGACCAATCAGGTCGCTTTAAATGCGTCACACGCACTTGCAATGTGGCCGGGTCCATTTCACTTGCCGTCCACCTTTCCAATCGACCAATCAGGTCACTCTAAATGTGCCACATGCACTTGGAATGTGGCCGGGCCCACGCCACTTTCCGGTCCCCTTTCCAATCGACTAATCAGGTCGCTTTAAACCCGCCATGTGCATTAAATGAAGCCAAACTATGCCAACACCTAGTGGCCATCGCATTAACATGGCCACCATGCCAATTAGCTAATCAACCTGCCAAATCGCGCCGGCATGATAATTGTCAAGCCATGCTATTACGCAGCAGCAATATGCCAACGTGCCATAAAAGCGCATCCGTGTGCTATCTCACTTTTCGTTCGTGGCCAACGCCATAACAAACTCTAACCAGGGTATTCTGATCAGAAAAGAACTCTTGTTTTAATGGCATTGGTCGAATCAAGAGGAAACCCTAATTCCTAGTCATGGCCTAAATTATGCCACTTCGGACCCACAACATGCCACAAGCCATGTGGGATTCAGAAGACCCTAAAAGTGGCGCCCGCACCATATTATAGCTACCCATGGCTATCCCCGCGTCCATGGTCGTTCCCACACTATGGCTTTCCATGATTTCTTTTTTTAACGTGGCCACGACAGTGTTTTCCAAAATGCCACCATATCGCGGTCACATAGCCGCATACGCTGATTAAGGTTTTGACATTCCAAACCCTAATTTGGAAGGCCTCTATGCCGACCCATGCCAAATAATGCCACCTAAGGCATTAAGTTTGATACGGCAACTGGAGCCAATATTGTTGAGTTATATTTTGACCTAGCGCCAATATGCCAAGATATAGTGGCCGCGGCTACGCCAGGAAGGCGCCAATTGCGCCACTATGCCACTGACAGGTGCCACTCCGCCACTATGCCACTGGAAGGCGCCATTATGAGACTATGCCACTGGAAGGTGCCAACGAGATGTGGCCATAATCAACGGCCACCCTCTTCCATAAATTACAATCTCGGTCGTCCAACTTCGCCAGCCGAATTGACTGGCCTAGATTAAATCTTAGGTGACCAACCAAAGACTAACTTAATAGCGTCACACGCTATTTCTTGCGGCAAGTCTCATGACTTAGCTCGCCACACATGATCACCCGCCGCCTAGTTTGCGTGCAATTGGTCGGAATAACTAGGTCTTGCACACAAGACCCACTCAGCAATCTGCTGCATATTTTCCACGAAAATACTCGAGACATCAAACATGTCACAAACCGGGGGATGCTCACGGGGGTATTGGTTTCGCGGTCTACAGCGTGCGGCGTACAACACATCCATTACGAGAAAGTGTCAGGAAAGGGCGGACGGTTAATGAGCAGTAAGTGAGTAGTGGGTGTAAGGATGACCAGTCTTCCCTCATGATGGAAACATGATGGTCATCACTTTTTACACGACTCCACTTCTCCACTTCCTACGAGATCAGGGGCTCAATCATGACTTGTATAAATAGGTTTTCGACCTATTTTGACAAGGGGACAAGTGTTATCAACACAAGTATCCTGAAAAACACCAACTGATAGCTTACATTCCACAAGCCAGTTTTATATTCTGATACAAGTCATAAAATTACCACACATTCAGAGTTGACCATTCTGATCTCAACACCTTCTTCGCTTCCCTCCATAAGATCAACCCTTCTCCTTCACTTTGTGACCGAAGCACGACTGAAACGGCCATTTCTTGGTTTAGGACAGGATTATACAGATTGATCTCTCGAATATAAAGTACTCCCGTGCAGTGCATTTGTTTAGGGTTTAGATTCGTTTCTCGCCGGCACACCCAAATTGACCAAAATCAGTTTTTACCCCAAAATAGTAATCCATATGTATTGATATTTTTGTCACTAAAATTGACAAAGGGGAAGATTGTTAGAGCACTGCTCAGTCAAACTCGCAAGTGTTGCTATCTCAAGCTTGTTTGTCAATGTTAGTGATCAAAACTATAAGTCTTGATTTCTAGGCTACTTATAGTGATGTCTCGGACTAGGATAGATTGTGTAATTGAGCCTTAGACTTCACGGCGTTCATCAATTAAAGACGAAGAACTACAAAGGAGAGCTTGTGGAACTTCATCAACAAAAGTTGTGTGGAGACTAAAACTCATCTATCACTTGGAAAGTCTATTTCTACTCTATCTCCTATATTGAGACAAAAGTCGTATTACTATATAGTATTCGATTATACACATTTAAGATTTCGAGCTAAGTGTAACTCGCTTACATATTTCTTGAAATATGTGTTGGTAAGCTTTCGCTTCAACCTAGTTCATCTTATATTCTTGACGAAAGTCAAAAGATGATCATGTGAAAATCGCCGAGTAACATCTTACGTGGTTTGTGTGATACAATCATTTGGTGTAGACTTGGAATATTTCGTAATGATTATTTCAATAACTTGAAAATTTCTTTGATGCTAATAGTTCGTGAAAACAGCTATTGTCATCCTCTAAGAATGTTTCAATGATTGAAATAGAGTTTAGAACACTTAACCATCATTGGATTATAAACATAGTATGTGTTCTTGCATATATGTGATCCATGACCGGAACTATAGTATGCATACCCGTATGCGTATCTGTTAATTGTGAAATTCCGAGTACCTAAGTACACATACCCGTATGTGTACTGGCGAAGGGTTTGGGTCCGGGAATTTCTGCTGTGTTTGGAAGTATGCGTACCCATTTGCAAACTGGCGAACCCAAACTCAGTCCGGCTACTTTAAGTATGCGTACCCGTTTGCATACTTGAGTGGTTAAAGTTCTAGAATCGGTTTGTTCATGAACTAATAAATTTATATAATAAGGAATGCATTCTTTGCCAGATGCTCAGTCAGCGGTGTGGTAATGGCTTTTCTCATTATTTCCTCCAATCTTCCTCCTCCTTTCTTTGCCTTCAACTGCTTGATCTCTGACATCATCTCGTTACGAAGATTCTCCATAGCTAGGAAATGCTCGTCCCATATTGCCGCTCGTCCTGGTCTTCTGGATTCACTATCGAAGTAATTGGAATCTCCTGGTACATAATCGGGGTCAGATGGTATATTTTTTCTTGTAGTACGATGGTTCATCGGTTCGGGATTGTTGATATTATCCACGATCATTCTTCGGTCATGGTTCGGCTCTGGTGCTTTGGAATTTTCTTCGTCATGTTGGTTTGCCGCCTCTGCACTAAGGGAAATTTTATCCTTAAGTTCTTGATTTTCTTGTGCATGTAGCACCACCGCGTCTGCATATGCCTTCTGGTTCTTTTTCATCTCCTCAAGCTCTGCAACCAATTGGATGGAGTGGTTCGATCCTTGGTTCAAAGTTAATCCTTGTGCTCGTCCACCAGCAGCAGCGGTATGATCTTCATCTACAGTCTGGATTAAGGAGATCGGCGGATCTGTGGGAAGAATTTGAAGCTCCATTGGTTGAGGTGCTGGTTGGTCCCCCGTCAGCAGAGGATGGTTTTGTTCATTGGTCTGCGGCATCCTATAGATAGGTTGTTGCATCACAGATTCTGCAACTACTTCTCGTTGTTCGTTGGCACGGGTCATAGCTGCCGCCTTTGCCGCATCGGCTTTGGCTGCTGCAATTTTGAGTGTTGTTGCCGCTAAATCCGTGGCATCCAACGGTGAGGTACTTTCTTCTGCATCCTGCTTTTTTGCTTTAAGTTTCTCGCCCTTCTGCTTGCTACGTGTTACGACTGGTGTTGTCCTTGGTGTCTCCTTTGACGCTGCTCTTGTCTTTCCGATATCTTTTGTTTTATCCATGTTCTGTAGAGGTAGACAATTAACAAGAAAAACACATTCACAGAAATTTTTTTAGGCTCAAGCACAACGATGTCGTAAGGAAAAAAAGGTTTTCAATTTAAAAAACCGAGGAGCCGAAGTGTAAATAAAGGTATTTTGGAAAGAAATGCTTAGATCTGATGGTTTTCTAGGGTCAAAATCCGGATGTTTTGTATTTTATGGTGATCTTTCAAATCTGAGGAGCTTTTGTAGTGAAAACTCATGTTTTGTATGAAATTGTTTTTAGATCTGGGGACTTTTTATGGTTAAAACTCTTGTTTTGTATGAAACCTTTTGAATGTGGGGATTTTTTAATGATTTGTCACCCAAATTTTGTACCGAAAAACAGCATGGGATGATAACAAGGGTTTACAAGAAAAGATAAATCTTTTACCGGGACAAAAAGAGTCCCTGTTTCTAGCGCCAAATTGTGAACACCGATGTAACGATCATAGCTCCGTGTTCACAATAAATGTTCGCGGTAATGGTTTGGGAGATATTTGAAATACATGAATAAATGCAGAATAAAATAACGGGGAGAACTCTGAGCGTAAGAGCTTGTCATCGCTCTATTTATGCTAAGTTCGAATGCACGATAACAATCATAAATAAACATGCAAGACAAGATAAATAATAAGTGCAGAATGTAAATGAGACAGTGATTTACGTGGTTCAGCACTAAGGCCTACATCTACGGGGTATTAAGGTTTTCACTATGGATTGATCGGCATTACAAGGCCCAGTCAAATGACTCTAAGTAATGGAATGAAGATAAAGTAAAAGGGGAATTCTCATACCTACTGTTTTACAGTCTCTCTCTCTCTCTGCTAACAGTTCACTCCTAAAAATGGTCGACCCCCTCTTCTTTAGTCGAGCGAGGTATTTATAGACTCTTCACGTGAGCCTCTCTTACTGACATTGCTGTCACTTATCATCTTGGTTGGCGTGCCAATCCCGAAGACTATCTTCGTGATGATCCGAAGCCTCTAACGGTAATATGTTGCAACGATGATCCACCTCAATTTCTTCCATAGAAATTGCAATATGTATCCTATGTTCGTAGCATTTAATGCGGGTAGTTGGGCAGTTCGCACGCGTCAGACAGTTGCTGCTGCAGCTGTCATTTTAATGTCAGTGGATTCCATCTCCTCCGTCCATTTCGGATATACCTTGGGATGGAGTAAAGTAACTTTCCTGATCTCCTATCATGCTTTGCGGTAATCATTTCATCAAGTACTCCTTAGCCTATTGATCGTTGGATCTATTTTACTATAAATACATGGCAGATGACGATTAAGATTCCTGAGATGTTGTAACGTGGCATCATAGTTTGATGCACCTTTGTCTTATGGAGTACATGTGTATTCTTCTTGACACGTGGTCGATTATGAATTATGTGTATACAATTTGCCCCTTTTCTTCTAAGTTTGACGGAAGTCAAAGTTTGGAGAAAAACTCCTCATTCTACACGTTTCCCACTCCTTGTAATAACTTCCCCTCGATTTTCGGGGTGGTTTTCTTCTCCATTCATTGTGGTTATAAATATGAGAGAGGGTCTGGGCATAATAACTTTTATTTCATTCTCATTCTCATTCTATTTTTACTGGTTGTTCTTAGGTTCTCTGAGAAGCATTAACTTCTCTTCTTCTTTCTTCTGTTCTTTTCCTCTTTTCTTCCATTGGAATTTTATCTCTGGTAATACACCCTGGTTCGTATTGGCGCATCCTTCATAGTGATATCCTCATATCTGGGAAGATTCGGTTGGTGACTCTTTGCTGTCCCTTTCTTCCAACTATTGATTCTGCCATTCTTATAGGTATGTTGATCTGTTACTGCGGGTATGGTTAGGTTTTCTTGGTTCTTCTCTGCTGTTGCTGTTTTTACTTCTGGGTTTCGTGATGGAGAACATGATATACGAAAGTATATCTACTTACCCCTGTTCTTCATCACGAAATCTGGAACCCTTTGTTGATTTTGATTGGATTATTTTTTCTTGATTATCCTGTGTTTATGATGTCCTGATGATGTTCTTCATGAGAATTAATGACCACGGATCAAGTTCTGATCTTCATTTTTCCTCCGATGTCCCCCTTAGGTCGTTATGGCGGATAATGAACGAAGTCCCAGCCCTTATAAGTATCCACAGCAAAGTCCTTATAAATCTCCGCCTCCTAGAAGTCCTGATAGTTCTCCTCCCTAAAGATCTTCCCATCCGATCTTCGTCCTCAAAAGCCTTCTTAGTCATCTAAACCAAGAGCTTCTTCCAAAAAAAGGGGGGACGTAAAGAAAAGTTATCGTTATGCAGTTGATCGTCCCACAGGTAGGTCACCTTCACAGCGTTTAGAACCGTTGGCAGCTCATCCCCTTCGTTCTATCGCTCCACCTATCCCTTTAGTCCCGCAAAGTTCTAAACCTTCGTCGAAAGATCCGAGTTTGTCGAGGAATCCATTGGTGAAGAGAAAGTCTTCGGATATGAATCCTCTGCTGAAGTCATCATCGGGTAAAGTAGCATCTCCTGACGTTGCCCCTTCGGTACAAATTGCTTCGGTTCCTCAGAAGAAAAAACAGGCTCATGTATCCTTCAGAAATATAGATCTTGAAGCTTTAAAGTGAAGCATGGTCTTGAGTGCTTCGAGGTTCGTTTTTACAACCAAGGGGACGATCTTACTTATGATATGATAAAAAATTATAAGTATGATTCTCAGCATCTCTTGACTACCGTTGGAGCGTTCGAAGAGGGTTTAATGCTTCCTTTGTGTAAATGGAAGGATTCGTTCTATTACCACATGCTGGCTCATCGTGGTGATGGTTCTACTACTCACACTCACTGCCGCTCAGTGGCTCAATTAAGTGGAATTACTGGCGATGTCTTCGTGAATGCTACCTTCGGAGCAAGGGTAAGAATATGATGACATGCTATAAGCCTGATCCTGAGAAGAAGAGTTGGTATACCGCTAAGAACTTCAATGCTTCGTTTGGGGACTATGTCAATAGCAGGAACCGGAAAAGATGGAGTGTTGGGCTTCGTACGATTGCTGCTCCTCGTGGTGAGATTCGTCTTTTGAGCGAAGTGAGTGACACTAAATTGCGGTATGTCCCTGGTACTGAAAATTCTGAAAAACCAAAGCTTTTTCCCCTAAATGAGCGTCTTCGTCGTGATCACGATCATGAGTGGCATGCTACTCCCCTTGAGGTTATTGGTTTGGGTCTACGGATGGATCCCTGGTGAACATGGATGAGAGCCTACTGATCAGAGCAAACCTCGTGTCGATGCTCCAGCCCGCTATGGTGACTATTGTCCTTGGGCTTTGAATTTCGCTGGTATGGGGTTCGATTATTGGGTTGAAGATGATGGTGCTGAAGAAAGTTCTGAGGTTACATATCCTTCAAAGGGTACAACTACTGTCAAGGTATGATTTAATATAATATGTTGTATATGTGTTTCCCCTTGAATCAGAGATTGATATGTACTTTTTGTAGGCTTCGAAGAAAACCAAGATTAGTCATGTTGAATCTTCTACACTAGAAGTTTAAGAGACGGGGATTCCTGAGGTTACTTGTCCAGTGGGTGACGAAGAAGAAGAATTTGATGATGAGGAAGAAGAAGACGACGAAGAAGAACGTACCACTCCTTATCCTCATACTGATACTGAGGAAGAACCTGATCTTGGAGGACAGGGTGATAATCATATGGCTGATCCTGAGTATACACTCTCTCCTCGTCAAGAAACCGAAGATGTTGGTCTATAATTATCGATCCCTGAACCGATGGACGTTCCGGTGTCGAACCAAGAATTCTCTTTTAGTAAGATTTACTCTGCTGGTGGCCAGCCTGATTTGGGCGCGGTATAGCTTCGGATTTCACACTGTTGTCTCCTAACGACAATTGGGAGGTTGAGGCCGAAGATGATGCTGAGAAGGTGACTGAGGACGATGCTGAGAAATTGGCCGAAGAAGAGGATAGCTCTGAGGGGAGGACGCTGAGCTTCGGGCAGCTAAAGAGGCGAAAGACAAGAACGCTTCTGCCGTTGAATCTTAAAATGGCTTTGTGAACTCAGTGATGAGCAGCAATGATGATGAGACTTTCGATTGGTTGAAGAAGAAAGGTCTTATGATTGTTCCCCATCCTTCTCCGTTTATCTCAGGAGAGAGGGACTCCGATGCTTTTACTCGTCGGCATATGGAGTTGTCGTCTCACGAGAAAGTTAACGAAGTGTGGCAGCGCTGCTTTGGTTCTTCTGTTCCGTCCACCCTTTTGGCTACTCCCCCCTCGTCTGTTTCTGAGATGATGGCCATGGCCGATGGACACCAGTATGGCTTTCCTCAACAGCGTATTCTCGAGGTAATGTTTTATACTTTCTACCTGATTTCTTTATTAGTGTAGTTTTCCTTAGTAACTTGTATGCCCTTCTTCGTTGCAGTTGGTGAATAGCGAATATTACAACCATACCCTCTATTAATTCTTCAGAGCTAAGGCGCTCAATTTGGAGGCAAAGCTGTGTCAGCGGGATGGTTAACTTCAGTCTGCTCAGGAGTCTATTGAGGCGAAGGATAAAGAAATATATGAGCTGAAGGAGCAGTTGAAGGGGAAGCAACAGGTTGGAGCCGCTGAGGAAGGGCTTCGTTAGGAGGTGGCGTCTCTTCGTGGTGATCTTGAAAAGGCCCATGGTAAGGATTCTTCAGCGGGTGATTCTTCCAGAGGTTTGTCCTTTCCCTTGCCTCCTATTTTTGTCTATTTTAGTGTTCTTTTTGAGTTAGCCTCCCCTGTCTTCAGCGGGTGGTGCCGAAGAGTTTGTGTGGCTTCGAAGTTAAAGGACACGACAAGCTTCTCGTATTAAGGAAATAGTTTCGAAAGTAATGGAGGTAATTAATACATGGAATTCTCGGGTCGATGAGTATAACCAGCTATCAGCAAGTTATCGAGCGACGGGAACAGATGGTTGAGATTCAAAACTATGTGGCCACTTATCATCGTCAGTTCAGCTGTACTCTATTATGGACCCGTCGAAATCTTTATGAGTCTCGTGACGCTGCTTCTTGATTAGAAGCCAAAGCAGCAGATCTAGAAGTAGATCTTCGTGAGGCCCGCTCGTCTCATGATCCTGAAGTTCGGTATTATATACAACGGCTTGTTCGAAAACGAAACGATGCTATGGCGGAGGCGCATGGTCTTAGTAAAGCTTTAACTACTTCTCATGTTGACATTGCACGTTTAGTTGAATCAGAGAAGGGCTTAGAGATTAATATATATAGACTTAAAAAGGAGATCGAGAAGATCAACAATAAAGTTAACCATCTCCGTCATTTGGATTCAATGAAGCAGGTAGAGTTAGATCAATGCCAATTCGATCTCGAAAACTGTCGGCTCGAATATAAGAAACTTTCCAACGAATATGAATTTATTGACGAAGCCCGGGATGCAGTAGTAAACGTGTTTAAAATAGCTTCGGCTGATATCGATGGTATACATTAGTTTGGTCATGATTAGTTGTTTATTTTCTTATTCTGATAGTTCATCTTTTCTTTTTAGAGCTCGAGGGACAGCTTCTCTTTGCAAATGAAAAGTTTGAAGCGACTCAATCTGAACTAGTCAAACAATAGGGGCGGATAAGCTATTTCGAAGGGCTGTCCGGGACCTTGGATGTGACTGTGAAAGAATCTACTAAGGAGGTGGAGCATCTGAAGTCTTTGTTGACGAAGTCTGAGCTCAAGATCACTGTCATCACCGCTGAAGCTCGTCGTCAGTTAGCCTTGGAAGTTAACAAAACGTTGGCTCAGATAGAGCAAGGGCTTTTGAAGGAGGGCATCACTAAGAAGTACAAGCGTTATCCTGTTCCCGAACCCTTTGTGACCACCTCTGACCCGTCTTCTAGGGGAACCATTCCTTCGTCTCAAAAGGAGCGGCATGATGATCATCTCGAAACTGAACCTTCGTTGAAGAAGTAGTGACCTCTAAGCCTTCGTTATGGAGTAGAGATTTGATCGATGGTGATTACGTAGCTTTGGACTATTTAATGCATTTCTTGTGTTTCTTGCTTATTCTCCCCAAACTTGTAATCAACTTTATGAAATGGATCATCAGTCTTTTGGTATGTATAGTTTTGATTTTCCTGCAATGTTACTTTATGCATTTTAATTTACTTGTGAAAACATAAAAATAAGATAGGAAGATAGTGTGTGTGTAGAATAACGAAGGTGTGTACCTTCCTTATTAATTTTGGACCTGTCACCCCGTCGGTCAGTCCTGGGCCCGAGGACTACCTAACGGTGGGGGTTGTGCAGCATTCTCGGATACGTGGTACGTTATTGAATATTTACATACACCCGTTCGATCGAACCGCTGCCTTGTGTTAGGTTGGGTATCTCTTTCTACTGGAAGCCTTCCCCCTGGTCATACACTCATAGACGCTGATAGGGGAGTCCTAAGAGATGGCATGCAAGTGCTTTCCCCAATGTGAATGTAGGAGTGAGGGATCGTAACTAGATGCCCTGTGTTATGACTGGCGTTTGCCGAATATTGTGACAAAAAGTTCTTGTTTGATTGATGTAGCGAGGTCTGCTACTCCTCGACCAGAGATAGAAACATGTCGAGCGGGTACGCTCCCTTCTTCTTCTGGTGCTCTTCACGCAGATGCAGAATTGCGTTGCTTTCATGAATAGTATGGCTTGAGGTATTTTGCATTCCATGGGTGCCTTAGGACTTCTCCTTTTATATTGCGCATATTGTACGAACCCTTTCCTGCAACATCATGTATCACATACGGTCCTCCCCATGTAGGTGCAAATTTGCCCCATTTCTTTTCCCGTTGATACTGCGGTATAGTGTGTAGCACATACTGTCCCTTTACAAAGTTTCTAAGCCTAACCTTCTTATTGTATTCCCTTGATAGTCTATGCTGATAATTTTCCATTTTTTGTAACGCAGTTTCTCTTCTATCCTCCAGGTCGTCTAGCCTTTCTAACATCATGTCCGTCGTAAGGTTCTTTTCCCATGCTTCAGTCTTTGTTGTCGGCATGATTATCTCTGTCGGAATCACTGCTTCTGACCCATAGGTAAGTAAGAAGGGAGATTCTCCTGTTCTGACCTTCGGGTGGTTTTGTATGCCCATAAATTATTGTGCTACTGTTCACACCATCGGCTCTTGTGCTCACCTAGCGTTTTCTTGAAGGTGAGAGCGATGGTCTTGTTGGTGGCTTCGGCTTGCCCGTTTCTATGGGGGTAGATGAGAGTGGATTTGTTTTTCCTGATTCTGAAGGTGTCGAAGAGCATGTCAATGTTTTTTCCTTGTAATTGCTTGCCATTGTCGGAGACAATTTCCACGGGTATGCCGAATCTTCATATGATATTTTTAAAAATGAATGTAAATACATCCACGTCTCTGATTCTTGCCAAAGCTTTAGCCTCTACCCATTTGCTGAAGTAGTCCGTGGCCACTATTAAGAATCGTCGTTTTCCTGTCCCTTCAATCAGTGGGCTGACAATATCTACTCTCCATTTTGCAAATGGCCACGGACTTCCTAATGAGTTTAGCAAACAGCTGCTGGCGCATGAATCTTTTTAGTAAACCGCTGACATTCTTCACATCCTCTGGCCATCCTTGCAGCGTCCTGTATCATATGTGGCCAGTAGTACCCTTGCATCTTGGCTTTTTCTGCTAGTGATCTCATCCCGCTATAGTTACCAGCGTCTCCATAATGTATGTCCTTCAAGATACGATTGCCCTCCTCCCTGGATATAAAGCGCAGTAGAGGTCCGAAGAATGATTTTTTGTACAAGATTCCATCACGAAGCTGGTACCTTCCTGCTTTTGATTATATTTTCCTTGCTAGCTTAATATCTACGGGAAGTGTGCCTTCTTCGAGGAAAAGATGGACTTCGGTCCGCCAGTCTTCTTCGTTGCTAAAATCTTCATCTTCGTTTGCCCTTGATAGGATATCGTCTTCGGCGATGTCTTCCCCCACATCATCACCATGATTTGTTGTAACAATGATTTGGTGAGGTATGACAGAAGGTTCGTACACCCTCCCTATATTGATGGCCGTAAAGTTCTCATCTTTTAGCATCGATAATATGTAGGCTAGGGCATCGACAAGCCTGTTGTCTTTTCTGTGTAAGTGTCTGAACATGGTGTTTGGTACTTGAGACGCTAGGTTTTGTACCAGCGTCATGTACGCTGAAAGGACCTCATCGTAAGTGTTATACTCCAGTTCTATTTGTCGGATGACTAGCTGTGAGTCACTTGTGAGGCGCACGTCGGTTATTCCTAGCTCTATTATTAGGAGGAGAGCATATACGACTGCCTTATATTCCACAATGTTGTTGGTATGTTCTTCAAACTCCAGACTCAATGCATGCACCATTTTGTCACCTGTAGGGGTTGTGATGACGATCCCGATTCCGGCTCCATCCTTGTTTCTTGATCCGTCGACGAAGACTTCCCATCTTCGCTGATTAGTTGGTTCGAGCACGTCCGTGGGATCTTCTTCATCTTATTTCGTCCCCGGTAGGACGTTCACCTATTCGTCATTATTCACCGGTAGATCTTCTAAGAAGTCCGCCAAGACTTGCAATTTTTGAGCGGTTTGGATCTCGTGCACGATGTTAAATTGTTCTAACTGTGCATTCCACTTAGCTATTCTGCCGACTTTTCATGCGTTCTTGAGAACAGCTTCTTGTGGAGCTTTGCTTGGGACACGGACATAATGAGTCAGGAAGTAGGTTCTCAGTTTCTGCGTCGCAAAAACTAGTGCCAAGGTGAGCTGCTCGATCATCGTGTAATTTCTTTCCGCTATATTGAGGGTTTTTCTGAAATAATACACCGGTTGTTCTACCTTCATGTTCGTTCGGACTAAGACAACGCTCACTGCATCTTCGGTTGAAGCTATGTATAATGCCAGCAATTCATCAAGTTCTGGTTTCTGGAGGATCGGGATTGTTTCCAAGTAATCTTTGATCTTTTGAAAAGCTTCTTTATATTCAGCAGTCCATTCGAATTTATTCTTCTTTTTCAAAATGTTAAAGAAATGTTTGCATTTGTCTGATGATCTCGCGATGAATCTACCTAGGGATGCTATGCATCCATTAAGCTTTTGCACTTCCTTCAAATTCCTTGGTGATGACATTTCCACAATGGCTTGGATTTTAGCGGGATCAACTTCGATTCCTCTCTTCATTACTAGGTATCCGAGAAACTTCCCCGATGTGACACCGAAGGTACATTTCTCTGGATTTACCCTCATATTGTACTTCCTCATTGCGTCAAAGATTTCCTTCAAGTCACGAAGGTGATCCTTGCGTAATTTACTCTTGACGAGCTTATTATCGACATACACTTATAGGGTGCGTCCTATCCATGGTTTGAAAATTGCGTTGACCATCCTTTGGTATGTTGCTCCTGCGTTCCTTAATCTGAAAGGCATGCGGGTGTAGCAATAAAGCCCGTGTCATATAAAAAATGATGTATGTTGTTGATCCTCTTCTGCTAGAGCTATCTGATTGTAGCCTGAGTAGCCGTCCATAAATGATAACTATTCATGGTCGTCTACTGCTTCCACCAACTGATTGATGCTTGGGAGCGGGTAGCTGTCCTTCGGGCACGCTTTATTGAGATTGGTGAAATCAATGCATATCCTTACTCCGCCGCTTTTCTTTGGGACAATGACCATATTGGAGATCCACGTGGGATACCTGACTTCTTTTATGAATCCAGCCTCAAAGAGTTTGCTGAGTTCCTTTTCTACAGCCTGATGATATTCCGGTGCCACTTTTCGTAATTTCTGTCAGAACGGGTTCGTGCCTGGTTGTATTCGAAGCTCGTGCTTTATAATTTCGGGATTGATCCCTGGCATATCTCCTAATTTCCATGCGAAGATATCAGGATAGTATTTGAGTAGCTGGATTGATGCCTTCTCTCCTTCCTTATCTAGTAGCGTCCCAATTTGTATCATTTTGGGTTTATTTTTGGTTCCTATATTTACTTCTTTGGTGGGTTCGATCGACGTGAACGTAGGCTTGGGATCGCCTAGGTGAGGAACGTTCTTTAATTGCTATTTGGTGGGTTCTTCGCCATCCTTCGTCCCTGAAGTGATAGCTTCGGTGTTCATGGCTACGCTACCCTTCGTCAAGCTTTTTCCTGAGATCTCCTCAAGGTATTGATCAATTGCTCTATCTTTGGCTTCTGCCTTGTTTTTTACCCTTCGGGCTCTACGTTGTTCTTCTTGTTCAATGTTGAGTTGGTTTTGCTGAGCCTGGCATTTTCGTGCAGTGACCTGATCCCCCTTAATTTCCATTTCCCTTTCGGGAGTTGGGAACCTTAGGTATTGATGGTATGTTTCCGCTACTCCCTTCAGTTTATGCACCCATCGTCGTCCAATGATGGTGTTATAGGGTGACCGTGCATCTACCATGCTGAATTTGGTACTTACTTTAAGAAGCTTCGTAGCTGCTCCGTTGAACACATATATAGTATAGTGAGAATACATCCGTTGCTCGTCATTGAATTTCATTCGCTTGAAAGTATCATAGAATAGGACATTAACTGAACTCTCTCAATCGATCAATATCTTCTTTATGTTCCATCCTGAGACGGGTAATGTGAGCACTAATGGGTCATTGTGATCTTCCATATCTTCTTCTACGTCATCAGCGGAAAAGGTCAGTGGCACGTTCATCCAATCTTCGTTCTCTTCGATTTCTTCTCCATCGATCTTGTATAGTTGACAATAGTACTCGAATTGTTTCCTCAATCTTTTCCCAATCTGACCAGTCAACGATGGACCGCTGGGTTCGGAGCAGGAACTGGTGTTGATCGTTCGGTCGTTCTCAGGAAAATGGACTTGTTTGCTTCGGTTATTCCTTTCTTCTGGTTCTGGATTTTGAACATATTATTTAAGATCCCTAGCATCAATCATCTTCTGGATCATTATCTTGAGATTCTTGTAGTTTTCTGTTTGGTGGCCGTTGAAGTAGTGGTACTCGCAGTAGTCCCTTGATTTTTCAGATCTTGGTGGTTACTTCCCCTTTGACCAAGGCTATTCGAGGTTGGTTTGGTCCTTGATTTCTCGTAGGATATGAATATAGCTTGTATTAAGCTTCGTATAGACTTGATCTTCAAATTTTTGGTCGTTGCACCGATAATCATCTCTTCGTCCTCTCTTGCTTCGTTGACGCGTTCGATAGAGTTTATCCTCTTTGACCCACTGGCTTGCTCCACTGAATTTGTCCGATGAGACTTTTGTATCTGCGCTCTGGGATTCTCTCGCTAGATTTCTTCCAACCTGGTGTGTTTTTCGATGATTACCCGGAGATCTCCTTCGGTTGTGGGGTTACTTCCATGAATCTCAACAAATAATGGGCTCATCTTGTCCAATCCCCATTTGTAGCAGTTGATGCTGACCACTGGGCTAATGTTCCCTATTTCTTGACAGATCTTGTGCCACCTATCTGTGTATTCTCTAATCGTTTCTTTGGGTACGACCGCTAGTGAGAATAACTTGTCCATGCCTGCATTAACAGTCTTGTTGTACATTTAGGTCTCCAAGAATACCTCGGTGAGCCGGCTGTAAGAGTCGATGGAGTTGGGAGGTAGGTTTTCGAACCATGACAATGTCGATCCCTTCAGACTCGAAGGAAAGCACCTACATAAGACTATGTCATCCCTCTCCCATCGGGCTATTGTTCAGTTATAGTAACGAAGATGAGCTGCAGGATCATTGGATCCGTCTAACATTCAAATGCCGGGATTGGACATTTTGGGGGGATAAGTGCCCTTGCCAGATGCGCAGTCAGCGGTGTGGTAATGGCTTCTCTCATTACTTCCTCCAAACTTACTCCTCCTTGCTTTGCCTTCAACTGCTTGATCTCTGACATCATCTCGTTACGAAGATTCTCCATTGCAAGGAAATGCTCGTCCCATATTGCCGCTCATCCTAGTCTTCGGGATTCACTGTCGAAGTAATCGGAATATCCTGGTACATAATCGGGGTCGGATGGTCTATTTCTTCCTGTAGTACGATGGTTCAGTGGTTCGGGATTGTTAATGTTAGCCACGATCATTCTTTGGTCATGGTTCAGCTCTGGTGCTTTGGAATTTGCTTCATCATGTTGGTTTGCCACCTCTGCACTAAGGGCAATTTTATCCTTAAGTTCTTGATTTTCTTGTGCATGTAGCGCCACCGCGTCTTCATATGCCTTCTGGTTCCTTTTCATCTCCTCAAGCTCTGCAACCAATTGGATGGAGTGGTTCGATCCTTGGACTGAAGTTCATCCTTGTGCTCGTCCACCAGCAGCAGCGGTATGATCTTCGTCTACAGTCTGGATTAAAGGGATCGGCGGATCTGTGGGCAGAATTTGAAGCTCCATTAGTTGAGGTGCTGGTTGGTTCACCGTCAGCAGAGGCAGGTTTTGTTCATTGGTCTGCGGCATCCCATAGATAGGTTGTTGTATCACAGATTCTGCAACTACTTCTCGTTGTTCGTTGGCACGGGTCATAGCTGCCGCCTTTGCCGCAACGGCTTTAGCTACTGCGGTTTTGAGTACTGTCGCCGCTAAAGCCGTGGCATCCAACGGTGAGGTACTTTCTGCTGCATCCTTCTTTTTTCTTGCTGCTTTAAGTTTCTCGCCCTTCTGCTTGCTACGTTTTACGACTGGTGTTGTCCTTGGTGTCTCCTTTAACGCTGCCCTTGTCTTTCCGATATCTTTTGTTTTATCTATTTTCTGTAGATGTAGACAATTAACAAGAAAAACACATTCACGGAGATTTTTTTAGGCTCAAGCACAACGATGTCGTAAGGAAAAAAGGGTTTTCAATTTAAAAAACCGAGGAGCCGAAGTGTAAATAAAGGTATTTTCGAAAGAAATGCTTAGATCTGGGGGTTTTCCAGGGTCAAAATCCGGATGTTTTGTATTTTATGGTGATCTTTCAAATCTGATGAGCTTTTGTAGTGAAAACTCATGTTTTGTATGAAATTTTTTTATAGATCTGGGGACTTTTTATGGTTAAAACTCTTGTTTTGTATGAAACCTTTTGAATGTGGGGATTTTTTAATGATTTGTCACCCAAAGTTTGTACCAAAAAACATCATGGGATGATAACAAGGGTTTACAGGAAAAGATAAATCTTTTACCGGGACAAAAAGAGTCGTGGAAATTGAAATATTGTCCCTCCTTCTGATGGGACTTCACAAATATCCCTAGCCACTTTACAAATATCCATGATGGAAAAATTGATTTTTTTTCTAAAAACCTAATTATTATAATTCCTTATTTAACCTGATCTCTTCGTTCTTCTTCACTTCTCATAACAGAGAACAAAAATGCATCGCTCCCACCACCATCTTCTCCATCTCTCCTCCACCATCACCATCTCGATTGCCTCCACAACAACAAGCACCACCACCGCTATCAATAGATCTATTACGGTTATGTTTTTTTTTTTTTTTCTTCAATTTTGTTAATATGTTCTGCTGCTGTTAAATCTAAACGGAGAGATTGAAGGACGGAAGGTGAAATTAGGGTTCCTGAAATGAAATTAAGATTGGGGTCGAGTTAGATTAGCAAAGAAGATGAAGGATCTGTTCGATTTTGGGTCACAATTGGTGATGGGAACTGTTGGTGCTGTTTTAATGGGGTTTGAATCTGTGTTCGAGATCGAGTTGAACTGGGTACAAAATTGTGATGGGTTTTGCATTGTTCTTGTGAATAAAGAGAAGAAGGAGTTGATTCGGTATGCAATCGATCTGAAAATGGTGGTGAAGTCGAGATGTTGGGATCTGAATAAGAGAAGAAGGAGTTGATTCGGTATGCAATCTATCTGAAAATTGTGGTGAAGTCGAGATCTGAAAATGGTCTTGAAGCTGTTTTTGTTTATGAAGCTACAGGTGATGATCATTTGTTATTGTTTATATATTTTTATGGGATCAATTGTTGCCGACTACGGTTGTTGACCCAATTTTTTATGGATCAACTACGGTTGTTCATCCCATTTATGGAATGAACTCTTATTGTTGACCCAATTTTTTATGGGATCAACTACTGTTGTTGATCCAATCAACTCCTATTGTTGACAACATTTTCTTGGATTAGTATAATCATGCTTGTAGTTTAAATCATGTAAATTTCTTCCAATGTTGAACTTGTGGTGCAATGGTAGCATGACTGACTCCATGTCAGATGATGCGTGTTCGGCTCACGCCAAGTTCACTCAATTTACATGGATCAACTTTCATTACTGATCCAATTTAGGGGATCAACTACCATTGTTGATCCCCTAGATTGGATCAACTTCTACTGTTGATCCTTTTTATTTTGGATCAACTACCGTTGTTGATCCCCTAAATTGGATCAACTTCTACTGTTGGTTCTATTTTTATTTGGAACAACTACTGTTGTTGATACAAAAATATCTGAAACAGTGGTGGCGGTGACGGTGGTGGTGGCGATGGTGGCGGCGGCGGCGGACTAGCGGTGGTGGCGGCAACGGACTAGTGGTGGTGGAGGACTGGTGTTGGTGTAATGGTGGTGGTGAAGGAGTGGTGGTGGCAGTTGGTAGGTGGTGGTTGTTGAACGATGGTGGTAGAATGGTAGTTGAATGTTGCTGGTGGTGGTGCTAGTGGTGGTGATGAAGTGGTAGAGGAAGAAATTTGTTCCATTTTGAAATAAAGAAAAATATTATATGGGTGAGGGTATTAAGGTAATCTAATTTTAAATGGATAAGGTTATTAAAAAGTAGGGACGTATTTATTGTTGTATAAGGATATATTTATTGGGTTTCAAAAGTAAGGACATATTAATAATGTACCTAAAATAGTCCCTTTTTCTAGAGCCAAATTGTGAACACCGAAGTAACGATCATAACTTCGTGTTCACAATCAATGTTCGCGGTGATGGTTTGGGCAATATTTGAAATACATGAATAAATGCAGAATAAAATAACGGGGAGAAGTCTGAGCATAAGAGCTCGTCATCGCTCTATTTATGCTAAGTTCAAATGCACGGTAACGATCATAAATAAACGTGCAAGACAAGATAAATAATAAGTGCAGAATGTAAATGAGACAGCGATTTACATGGTTCGGCAGTAAGGCTTACATCCACGGGGTATTGAGGTTTTCACTATGGATTGATAGGGATTACAAGGCTCAGTCAAATGACTCTGAGTTAATGGAACGAAGATGATACATGTATATCTTTCTCTCTCCGGGAACTAGTGATCCTCAAGATGCATTGAGGATATAATTGTAATTTAGGAGGGATTACTGAGCAATATTCTTATAAAAGGAAAATAAATTTCTAAGAGGTTTGGGAAACCAAACCAAAGTAAGGAACTATGCCAAGATAAGGAAATACTTCTTAGACAAGGTAATATTCCTAGAAAGGGAAATATACCTAGAAAGGGAATTCCTAGATAAGGAAATAGATTCCTATAAGTTTTGGGAAACCGTTAAAGCTATAAATAGAGATGTTTAGCTCATAGCTAAGACAATCTAGAGAGTGTGGTTTGACACCTAGAAAAGGAGGCTTAACACACATACCTAGAGAGAAGTTTGTGAGGCAATTAATTAGTGTAAAAGCAAGCTTAGAAAATATTTTAAGGTTATTTACCTAGAGAGATTGTGAGCGTAACAAAGAGAGAATTGTAATAGTCTTCTTGTACATAATCTAGAGAAGATATTTTCTTCGAATCTGGTTTCTACTGTGTTCTGTTTTCTAGTTTTCGTCTATTATTATTCTGAATTCCACCTCTATAATAATAGTCACCAAGGTACAGAGATCAATACGTATCAGAAGATAAAGTAAAAGGGGATTTCTCATACCTACTGTTTTACACTCTTTCTCCCTCTCTACTAACAGTTCACTCCTAAAAATGGTCGACCCCCTCTTCTTTAGTCGAGCGAGGTATTTATAGACTCTTCACGTGGGCATCACTTACTGACATTGTTGTCACTTATCATCTTGGTTGGTGTGCCGATCTTAAAGACTATCTTCGTGATGATCCGAAGCCTCCAACGGTAATATGTTGCAACGATGATCCATCTCCATTTCTTCCATAGAAATTGAGACATGTATCCTATGTTCGTAGCATTTAATGCGGGTGGTTGGGCAGTCCGCACGCGTCAGACAGTTGCTGCTGCAGCTGTCATTTTAATGTCAGTGGATTCCATTTCCTCCGTCCATTTCGGATCTGCCTTGGGATGGAGTAAAGTAACTTTCCTGATCTCCTAACATGCTTCGCGGTAGTTTTCTCATCAGGTACTCCTTAGCCTATTGATCGTTGGATCTATTTTACGATGAATACGTGGCAGATGACGATTCAGATTCCTGAGATGTTGTAACGTGGCATCATAGTTTGATGCTCCTTTGTTTTATGGAGTACACATGTATTTTTCTTGACACTTGGGCGATTATGCATTATGTGTATACACTAACCATCACTGCAACTCAACTCCATACAGCACTAACCCATTTCTTCTCAGCAAACCCATTTACATATTTCACCAGTTCACTTCAGCTGCAATTCTGCATTTCATGTTCTCAACTCCATCTTTGTAACTACCAACAGCTGCATACCATAAACCAAGTCACCACTATTTGTACCTCAGCTGTTCAGACCTGACTTGCATCATCTCTACATCGTTTCCGCGGCTTTAACTTCGGCTACAACCCTGCATTGCACAGCTCAGTCTTCCATTCCATCCTACACATACATCTACTTCATGTAGTTCAATTAGTTCAGGTTATAGCTTTTCCCATTGCAGCTGCACTTCTTCAAGGCCATCAGCTGCTCAAACCCATTGTAACTCAAGCCAATCAACACCATCTGGATTTGCACCATCACTAAGACCTTCACTGCCATACTTCCAATCTTAGTAAACCCTTGAAAATCAACATTCCCTAACTTCAATTTCTTTCCATTCTTCATTGCCAATCAGTAAATCCATGGCAGCAAATTCTTCATTTTCCCCTGATTCCCTTCTCTATCGATAACAATTCTAAATCTCAGATTCAGGATTCCTTTGAACAACCACAAACCCTAAATTTGTTATACTAGATACAAAAGTATAGTTGTTTTGGATTTAATAAAATATCCTATTGTTATGGTGCTTGTGTTTTAGTTGCTTACGTATGGATCTCCCGTACTTCTGGATTTTGGTGTATAGTGGTTACAGATACAATTATAAATTATTGAATATAAACAAATGAGATGTCCTTAAGAAAAATAAGCCACACAAGATGATAATCACTATTAATGGAAGCTATTAAGCATAATGATCATTTTGGTCTTAACTAAAAGATTAAGCTACAACTTTGTCAGTTTAAAGTGCAACTGTACACATGATGATTTCGATACATTAAGAAATGTGAATGAGTTAAAGATTATGAATCAAGAAAAATCAAATGTTAAACTAAAAATACAGTTGGTAAGAAAGAAATTTAAATAAGAGAAAACTAATGATAGTTTTTGGTCCGAGAAATATTAGTCTGTCGATGGTATAGTGAAGTTTCGTAATCTACTTGCTAAGAGAGCAGGGCCTCGACTATTCAAATAGTTCGTGTGTCGTGGTGGGCAGTAGATAGTGTTAGAGCCAAGAGATCATGGCCACAATAGAAAGAAATACCATGTGAGCACCAGTGGGCAATTGGTTGATTATGATTTGGGCTGCGGTCCATGGATAAAAATTTGGGGTTGTCGAGTTTCCGAGTTCAGAGCCACAACTATTCAAATAGTGTGTCGCAGTGGGCAATGGTTGTAAGTCTAAAGTATTTAACGATTTGTTGGAATAGTCTAGTTAAGACAATGAAGCGAGAAACATCTAAAATAAAAAGATACAAAGTTTGGAACGCTCCTAAAGAAGTTGCTAGTAATATTTGGTTGAACGAAAATTAATAATAAAGGTTCTAAAATGATTTAAGATATTTATTACTTAAATTTGAAGTGTTCTCAAGTAAAAGTTCAAAATAAAAATCAATAAATTGGTGAAAGAGTGTATTTTTTTAATTATGCTTTTAATGCATCGTTTGGTTTGTTTTTCCGCTGCACTATATTATTTTTGGAAATTTCCTACTGGGCTGTGGTTGCTCACCCCTTTTCCCTCTCTCTCTCTACAGAGTATACAGAGACACTAGCTGAAGAAAAGAAATTATAAGTAATCACGGGGATTTGGGCATCGGTATTTCAATGTCGTTGAATTGTTATTTACAAAATTGTTTGATTATTTCAATTATGGATTGTAACCATTTAAAAGTATTTTGTAATTATTTTATCTGTTTATTGGAATTTGTTTCGTAGTTCTAAATTGTTCTTATTTTTAAAAGTAAAAATATGGACCTACGATAGTGGCGCTCCGGGATTCTGGACTAAGTTTTAGTACCAGAATTGCGGGGTGTGACAAGTTGGTATCAGAGCATGGTTCCGATTTACTCGGGCTGTGCATATGGACTTGGCATTTTCTAAAATCGTGTGTTTTCTTGGATTTGAATTCTGTTGTACGAAGTGTCAGTTTTGTTTTTGATTGACCGAATGATTTACGAGATTTTCTCGATGCTCTCAAAGTGTTGAATTGTCGTCTCGTCTTTTGTTTTATTCTGGGAATGGGTAAATGAATAAATCATAAAATAAAATAAAAATAAAATAAAATATGTTGATTATTATAAAATCTATACTTAAAATAAAATCAAAATTTTTAGAAACGGTTTAGAAGTTTGTTACGATGACTTCGATGACGAAGTCTTTTTCTAAGGTGGTAAGAATGTAATAATCCGTCGTTTTGAATTGCGCTTCCGCCAAAACCAACTCTCTAAGAAATGATTACATTCATTTTCTGATGTTTTTCCTAAGTATAATTTAAATAAAATAATAAAGAGAAAAAAAAAGAAGTAAAAACAAATCTGTTACAGGGCCTACGGCCCATGGATGTGCGGTCCAACTAGATTCCTAGGGTTGTATATAAAGGAAACTATGTAATGCTTCTACTCTAATCTCCTAATAATATTGTTCTTGTCCTTCCTTATCTTTCTCTGTTTCACCTATAATTTCAACTACAAAATGTTAGCATGCACGAGCTATACCGCAGAGCTGATGATAATCGCTGGAATCAAATAAGCTAAGTTTGATTTACTTTTTCCTATATATATATATATACTTTTCCCTAGAATCAAATTGCTAGGAATTGATTTGATGTTTGAATCTGTTTTATACCATATTGATTTGATTGGTTGAAAATTGATTTGATATGTACAAGCTAGCATTAAATTCGTAATCGTGAAAATCGATTCAACTATAACAAACTAGCTATAACTAGCTATTAGATTTTCACTGTAACAAACTAGATATTAAATCCATAATTGGTTTGATTTGATTTGTTGTGCAAGTTACATCTATGCAAATCCATTGAGTGATTGCATATATTATTTTACGTGTGTGCTTATGTTGTGGTTGAATTTTGTGATGTTAGTTCGCCGGTTGGAATCTTTCTGAGAAAAGAGGGGAAGGAACTGATACGGGAGAAGGGGAAGGAACTGATACGGGAGAAGGGGAAAAGAAGAAAAAGAAAGTTTGTCCGACCCATCTGTCCCGTTCCAGCTCCAGTTCCTATCATGTCCGATCCCGTTCCGGCTCCAGTTCCAGATGGGTCTGTGCGATCCAGTTCCAGATGGGTCTGCCCGATCCAGTTTCTCGGATCCAGTTCAGTTCCTTTCCAGTTTGGGGCTATGCATGACCAAGCCTGTTTTGGGTTGGTGTATATACAATGGGAACCAAAGCCAAAGGTATGTAACTAATGTGGGCATTTACATTGAATAATAGTTGATAGGCTTATTTATTTATTTGTCTTTAGAACATGCCTAGTTTTGCTTTTCTTTTTGTCTTAAGATAAGTCCATATTATATAAACGGTCAACTTGAATTATGACTGTTGATCTCGTTCATTAAGAATTTTGTTCTCTTGAATATGATATTGGCTATAGTTGAATGGTTTCTTTTGTTCAATTGGTTGCACCAACTCGATTCCAACATTTGAAGTTTAGAAGTACTTGGGCACCATTATTGTGTACATGATATTTTCTCCCCAAATTTGAATGTTCGGTGGGATGTAATCCACTTGCTTGACTATTAAAGAGTTGGTAGTTTCAAAAGATACGTTGCAAATAAAATCACATGTATTCCAATTTTTGTAGAAGAACTCACAAAAGGTGATTTGAGTCAGAAAATTTCCATTTCTTTACTTCACCCATGATACTAATAAACAAGTATATATTGAAGTATGACAACAAGATAATTATCTTTAGAAATTTATTCAACCTAAAGTAAGTGGTTGACATGTGTAGTGAGATTCTCTTGGCCTGTTGAGATAAAAAAGTTTCTCAAATTAAGCTAAATATAGAAAAATTGAAAATGGAAAGAACCCCGAAGTAATTAGGGTTAGACGTACCGACTCATATACAACATGTGAAAGGGACATATGTATCATGTGACAAAGATGTATTTTTTTTTTCTTCCTCCAGCAGTAATGACACCAAAGTACAGGTATCAATTGAACATGGGATGAAGCTAAGATGTAATTCTAGCTCTCACCAAAGAGTTGGGAATGAATCTTCTTACCGGTATTGGTACAAGCAATGCAATGCGGGTACCATAGTAGCAACCAATTTCCATAAAAAGAACTTTACTTGGCCAATTGATTATTTATTGAACTAGATCCAATGTCTGCGCTTAAGGAATGAAAAGTACATCATTCCCACAAGACATAAATTTTCGAATGCACTTGAGATATATTTGGATGAAAAATATATCACCCCCCTGAAACGTAACATCACCTTGTTAAATTCTAAAGAGACACATGCAAATGGATATCATATGGAAACTCACAGTGATAAGAATGTAATTGATTGCATCTTTTATAGTCTCTAATATATTTGGAAGGAAATATATCTTAGAGAAACTAATGAGTCAATATAGTGAAATGTAAATCACTATAGTATTTGGATTATGGAATCCATATTGACTCCGACGATGAAATGTTGGGAATTGACTCATACAGGCTTTAACATAACCATAAAGGCACTTTGGTTGTGACATGATGATCGTTTTGAAAGGACTCATACGAACATCAATTTATTTGAGTGAACAAAAACGGGAGAAAGATTGACTGAATGCGAAATAACGGCATATCTCTCAATAAGTGTTGTACTAGATACACAACC